>BPLQ01006977.1:0-109958 GCA_021605075.1 Caerostris darwini | reverse complement strand
TTTCAAAATTAAGACTTAACTAGGAATTTAACCCTTCATTGACACGATCTAATCTGACAAAGACATATGAAAAATTATTCATTTTGTAATAGAAAGGCTCATGGTCTGACCCATCATCATATCTATTCGTTGAGAATGCCAAACCTTGGTATGTCGGATGTCATAGCATCTATCTACCAATGTATATAAGTACTTTGTTATAAATACAGGTGAAGGCAAATTCATAGTTTTATATTCAGGAGATATGTGCAAACAGTACTGTAGGTGTTTTATTAATTTTTGATTTCATGCAGTATATTTAAAATTTCTGATAATTTTTTAAATTACTCCATTTTAATGGTGAAAAGAAAATAATAAATGATCCAAATAATGTTAAATCTAATTTACTGATTATACTGAAGAACACGAAAGTAAAAATGGTGAACAAAATCTAAAAGAAACAAATAGCATTCCAATAACAATAAATTATATCACAGTGATTCCAGTCATACATTACATATCACATTATTCAAAACAATGTTAATATTGACAGAGGTGGCATTACAATAAGAAAAATATTTTGAAAACTAGATCAAAGAACAATGAAATTAAATTACTTGTTTTTTGAACTTTATTAATATAATATTAATTATAATTATTAATATAATAATATAAATTAATAAACTTAATTAATATAAGCCAATTATTAATGTGGCCACTCGATAAATGAATTTAATTATTTCTTTATGGTCTATATTTTCACCTGTTTGCACTTGGATGTGCGATATCAGTTAATGAACAATGATTAATGTTTTCTTTACTATGTTCAGAAAAAAAACCACATTTACAGCAATGATACTTTTTTAAATTAATTTTTACAAAAATTAACTTAAGATAATAACACATTAACCTATTTAAGATACACAAAAAATGCTTGTAAGTTTTTTTTTTATTTATTGTAAATTTCACTGATTACAATAATAGGCAAGAAATTATGGTAGTTACACAATTTGTAAAAAATAAATGTCATTCTAATAATTAACAATTTTATCAAACATAATATAAATGAATGTATGAATATAATGAATATATGAATATAATATTAAAAAAAAATGTAGGAACATTTTATTACCAGGAGATGCAGTCTTTCTATATGGGTGAAATCTACCCGATCGGGTAGTTCGCCCTGCTGGTAGTGGTGGTGGTGGTGGTGATGATGGTGGTGACGGGGTGGCAGAACACCTCTGGACAGCTGCGCCAGCTGCTGGACTTTCTGAAGATGAAAAGAAAATTCTCAGACGTGGATATATTTTTTCACATTAATAATTCAGGTCTTAAGCTATTTCTCCAAAGCGCGGATAATTGATTTTGAAAAACTTTTTCAAATAATACGATTCATTAGCTTTTTAAAAGAAACATAAAAAGTTAATAGTTTAAAAAAACTAAAAAAACACGCTTTTAGAGTGAATCAAACTAAAAAGTAAAAAATAATTGTTAACATAAGAATAAAATGACTGACAAGAAAATGAATGTCTAAAAGAGTGGGGTGCTTTGTATGACATTTTTAAACTAACTCTGCATTTCGGAATGAAACTAGTGAAAAATTATAACGATTGATATCGCCACGCTTTTAGAACAGTGACATTAATTTTCTTGTAAGTCATTTTATTCTTATGTTAACAAATATTTTTTACATTTTAGTTTGATTCAGTCTAAAAGAGTGTTTTTTTAAACTATTAATTTATTTTTTACTTTTTAGTTTGATTAACTCTAAAAGCGTGTTTTTAAACTATACTATTTAAATGAGATCCCGGTACGGAGAACTGGTTCCTACAATAATTTAATTGCGAATAAAACAAAGGCTAAATGCCAATATGTCGAGGCAGCCAGGATTCAAACAGGGAATCTCCTAATCCGTAGTCAGGCGCGTTATCCGTTGTGCCGCTGTCCCACGTAGGTTTGAATGTCTGAAAGATGTCTGTAAATGTTTCTTTGCAGCTCAAATAGTGTGTATGAGGAGAATAGTGTGTATGAGGAGATCTCCAGGGGGAAAATGATCACCGATCAAGATGACTTTTCAAAGGCTGTGTGTTTTAATCACTCATCCTGGCGATGCTAATCATGATGAGATAATAAACTTATCAAAATATTTTAGTGTTGTCGGTCCTTGTTAAGTCTACAATGTTTCAATTAAATCTGATCGCTTAAAGTAGGGCAAAATCGAGCCCAAAGAGTCAGTTACATACATATAAACATACATACAGGTGAAACTAATAAAAGCGTATTAAAAAGGCAGGAAACACATTACCCCAACAGACTGGCGAGCTTCTGCTGGGCGGCAGAGAGGGGGTGCAGCTTCTGCTGGGCGGCAGAGAGGGCTGCAGCTCCTGGTGGACGGCAGAGAGGGGGTGCTCCTTCCCACGGAACTCTCACCAGATCCTGGAACCAGATTTGGAATATTTATAGCTGTGCCTTATTAAATAACCATCTGCATTGTTTGCTTTTTTCATTTACTTATTAGGAGTTTTAAAAAATATTCTGATTTTTGTGAACTTGGCTATTTACTTTGCTTAAATGTTCATACATGAAGATATCAAATAAGCCTAAACTTCATTACAGTGTCTTCTTAAGTGGTGCTTTGCATTAAATCAACAATTAAAATTCTGAACAATCTTCAATTTGCATCACTAACTTATTATTCAACTATTTAAAAAAATAAAAAATATATATATATATATATAAAATAATAATATATAAAAAATAATATATAAAAAAAAATAATATATAATATATAAATAATAAATAATATATTAAAAAAAAATTTAAAGTCAATTCGTACTTTTTTTTTTCACTCTATTGCAGAAAGTCCTTTATAAATAATTTTCATTCATTTTTTTTAACTTTATCTGGCGCCATCTATTGGTAGATATATGTAACTTAAATCTAAAAAAAAACTAAAATTAATTAATTAAATTTAATTACTGAATTAACATTTGAAAAAACTGTATTAACATCCAGTGTCATCCAGTACAAGTTAAAAAAAAAATGTATTTGAAGTTGAGTGGATGAATAAAAAGTATTTTATGAACGATTGAAAATTTGAACAAGATATATATAGGGAGAGTGTGAGCTAATATAAGGAATTGAAAAAGATGTCTAGCGTGTGGAGATTTCTGATGTTGACGAGTCCCGTACTCGTATTGGTGGTGGTGACACAGGGCGATAGTATCAAACACACTTCAAATTTACTTTTGGTTACTTTAAATTTTCGAAGGTGCTCAGTGATTTGATGCACTGCTTCTCCATTCTACGGAACTTAATAATAATTATTTAAACTATATATTCTAGATTTAACAAGTATCGAAACTTACCTGGGTCTGATGACTGAGACAAGTCGGGCGATGGGGAGACGATGCGCCTCCTTTTGGGCCAGAAGCTCACCGCTTCCTTCTGAGAAAAAGAAAAAAAGCAAATAAAAAAACATTTCTTTAAAAAAAAGGGTACTTACGTATTAACGCCACCACAACTACAGATTTGGCGGCTTTTAAGTGGCGCCAATCTACACTTAAAATTTTTGTGAGAAATCATAAAATAAATAAAACACTTTATTTAAAATCAAAACACTTTCAAAATTCAAAACACTTTATTTAAAAACAAAATAGTCAATCGGATTTCGGTGGAAAATGGGTCGATATAGAGTTTAACATAGATTCAAAACAGTCTCTATTTTGGCGCATTGGCAGCTTTTTATTGGCGCAACTTCAGCTGCGGTGGCGTTAATACGTAAGTACCAAAAAAAGTATAAACACTTCCAGTTTACAAAATTATAACAATGTTTTTAACTTTCTTTTGCCAGTTTCAGCTAAAAGTTGAAACTGGGAATTAATTATAATTCATACTAAATTATAATTCGAATGTAAACTAAAATATGTAACAGAAATTACAGATCGAAAAAGACTTAACACTTTATAATAAAATATAAAAAACAAAAATTAAAAACACTTTTTTCCACTTATATTTGCCGTTAAAATTATAGCTAAAAAAAACTATTTTTCTAAATTTTAAAACGGAACATGAAACATCGTTTCATTTGTGCTTTGCTCGAATTTCGAATACTTTTATTCTCAAAACAACGATATTAAAATTGTTATTACGCTAATATACTTCTCTTTCGAGTTACTGATCAATTAAGTTTCTTATGATTTCAGTTAATAGGATTTTACCCTACAATGTATCAGCTACATACTAAGTATTCAATAATTAATTTTTTTAATAAATTAATTAATTAGAATGATAGCAGAGTGGCTAGCGCTATGTCGCTCGATGCCACAGGGTAATGGATTCGAAATCCGCGGTGCCATGGAAGTTTGCAGTGGTTTGGAATCCACTTTAAATCGTAGGTCCCCGTCTAATAAGATCGATAGAACGTTCTGCTGATAGTGTTACTCCGCGTCCGTAGCATACCTTCAAGCTACCTATAGTTTAACGTGGATTCCGAACCACTCACAAATACCCATGCCCCCACCAGGATGCGAACCTGAAGCCTAGGATACCAAAGGCCACCGGGCCGCTGTTTTTTTTTTTCTTAAGTAGGCAAGTTTAACAAGTCAATAAGCGAATTTTCATTATGTATTAAAAGTCCGAGTATGATGCGAGTATGATGATGTTGCTAGTGTGATGACAAGTAATATGAAAAAAAAATTTGTAAAGTCTATTCCTACTTTTTTTTACTATATTGCAGAAAGTCCTTTATAAATAATTTCCATTCATTTTTTTTAAGTTTATCTGGCGCCATCTATGGGTAGATACATGCAACTTAAATCTAAAAATAACTAAGATTAATTAATTAAATTTAATGAATGAATTAATATTTGTAAAAAAACTGTATTAGTATCAAGTTTCATCCACTGCAAGATAAAAAAAATGTATCTGAACTTGAGTGGATGAATAAAAAGTATTTCATGAACGATTGAAAAGTTGAACAAGATATATATAGGGAGAGTGTGAACTAATAGTAGAAATTGAAGAAAAAGAAAGGTTTTCATTTCAAATTGAAATTTTCCTCTTACATTTGTCGCCCTCTATTGATAGATACATGCAACTTAAATCTAAAAAAAACTAAAATTAATTAATTAAATTCAATTAATGAATTAATGTTTGAAAAAAAACTGTATTAACATCCAGTGTCATTCACTACAAGTTTTAAAAAAATTCATTTGAACTCGAGTGGATGAATCAAAAGCATTTTATTAAGGATTGAAAATTTGAACACGATATATATAGGGAATAAGTGAGCTAATGGTAGGAATTGAATGAAAAAAAATAACCAGTTCTCACTTCCACGATCCGGCTCCTTTTTTTCTGCAGCCGGGGTGACCGTCTGGGTGAGCTGGCTGCTGAACTGGCTACTGATCTGGCGGCAGATGAACTGGTGGACGATGACCTGAAGTCCAGTTCGACCTCGCTCACCTCCTCTGGGGTGTCCTCAGAGCCGATGTCTCTGAAATACAGATGGATACATTAGCTCAGCCAGTCAACATGTCACAATTAAAAAGAAAATTCAAATACTATTGTTCCCAAAAGCGTTAGAATTATTTTTATTTTCAATGGCAGGCAATGGCAATAAGTAATAAAATAAGAAAGAAAAAGAACACAAAGAACATGAAAACAACAACGAGAATCGAAGGAAATCACATAGTGACATGTTTAACCCATAAGGGCCCTAAGCCTCCCAGTAACGGAAATAATAGAGGAAATAACAGGGCAGACAGGAAGGTGAGATGAATCCATGTCCTCTCCAAGACTGCAGAGCATGCATTGTGGGCTTGCAATTATTTTCATACGAAAAAGAGGATTGGCCATACAATCATGGCCCGTCAGGAGTCTGAAAAGGACAACAGCTTTAAACCTGGGCTGATCAGGGATGTTTACAATAAAGTTAAACCAGGTTTTAGATGAGTTGCCTTGACGTAGATTATCAGATAGAGTGTTCCGAAAAAAAGTCTCGGATCATCAGTTTCATCGAGTGAAAAGAGATGTCTTTACAAAAGGTTTGGGTGATGGTTGTTCCTTTTTTGGCAAGAGAATCCGCCTTCTCATTACCCAAGGTCCCACAGCTTTAGAATTATTGAAAACGACTTATCATTACAAGATACTTTTATAAAGAAACACACTGCATAAAGAAAAATTTGTTAAAATGTCTTAAAGCATATTACTTACTCTGAGGCAGAGGTGCACGAAGTTTCATTGTCAGAGTAATACATCATGATATATATAAATATGTACAACTGCAAGAAAAAAAAAGCACAAAATTAATAATGCAGAAAGTCTTTCAAATGCTCGTTATTTTCAGCCAATACACAGTCGCAATTTTCGACAGTATAAAAATAAAAATAAAGCTATCTAGTCATCATATCCTATGGGTGACGTGTACTTGATCACTAATTATAATTATTTATTTATTATATATCTAGTACAAATAAAGTTCCACATCATTATGGGGATTCTACACTAGTATAGCATTTAAAAAAATTTTTAGCAGTATTGGTACTTAAATATCAACCGCATGTGTAGCTATCAATAGCTCGTAAAACATCATCACTAGTGGCACTACAGTTCTATGATGGACTAAGGCTGTCTGCCCGCTGGCAGATTTCTAGACAGGAGAGGATTTATTTTTAAGGCATGGAGTTGTCAGCCCGAAGCCTAATGCTCTACAGTCCTATCAGACCGGGACCTACTGTTTGAAGTGGATTTCGAACCTTCCATGGCACCGCCGGGACTCGAACCCGAAACCTATGGCAGCGAGTGCCAGAGGGCTAGTCACTTGGCCATCATACCCCAAGAAAGTAATTACAATTTTAAAATATTTGGGAAATAAGCATGAAACATCATCATTTATTCATTTGGTGCCCAAACTCAAGGATAAAAAAAAACCTTTAGATACTTGAAAGGCACGTAAGAATTTAATCATTTTGAACTGTTATGACTGATTGAAATTAATATTTAATTAATATGAAAAAAGTTAACAATTCTGAAGCAAAAAAAAGGAAACTTGGAAAACAATTATAACTCAATTGATTAATAATGTATAAAATAATTTTAAAAGATGAAGTAATTTCTGTTGATGTTTTTGAATTGCAATATGAGCAATTAATCTTCTTTTACTGGCGCAATAGCTCCATGGTGGGCCAATATTGTCTGCCAAGTGGTAGATTTCTAGACAAGAACAGCCCAATGGCCAATGCTTTACAGTCTTATATTAGACCGGTTTAAAGTGGATTCCGAATCACTATAAACATCCATTGCACCGCCGAGACTCGAATCCGAAACCTGTGGCACCAAGCGCTAGTCACTCGACCGTCAGGCCCTGCAATAACATCAGCACGTATTAATTAATCTCAATGATCGAACACACCCGAACAACAGGGACCTACGGTTTAAAGTGGAATGCGAACCACAACAAACATCCATGGCACCGCCGGGACTTGAACTTGAAACCTGTGGCACCGAGCGCCAGTCAATCGACCATCAAGCCCCGTAATAACATCAGCGCGTATTAATTAATCTCAACTATCGAACACAGCCGAACAACAGGGACCTACGGTTTAAGGTGGAATGCGAACCACAACAAACATCCATGGCACCGCCGGGACTTGAACTTGAAACCTGTGGCACCGAGCGCCAGTCAATCGACCATCAAGCCCCGTAACAACATCAGCGCGTATTAATTAATCTCAACGATCGAACACACCCGAACAACAGGGACCTACGGTTTAAGGTGGAATGCGAACCACAACAAACATCCATGGCACCGCCGGGACTCGAACTTGAAACCTGTGTCACCGAGCGCCAGTCAATCGACCGTCAGGCCCCGCAACAACATCAGCGCGTATTAATTAATCTCAACTATCGAACACAGCCGAACAACAGGACATTTTCTGTTTTGGTTAACACTAGGGCATTATTGATAAGGAGATGCATACAGCGAGTGGCCAGGTCAATTTTACGCTACATTCATTCTTATGTCTGACAAATTATAATAAAATTAAATATAAGGGCAACATGTCATAAGCAATGGTACAATATGAATGGTGAAATATAATTACAAAGATGCAATATCATAAATATTTAAAAGTTACTGCAATTGGGTTTTGCCAGTTGATATTGTTACATTATTAAATGTTCATGACTTTGAACTTCGTAAAAGATCTCATTCCACTATTAAGAAGATTTAAAACTACTCCTCACGATATTTTAGAATTGTCAGGGATGGACACGTTAAATTATCTGCATATTAATCAAGTACAACTATCAATAATTAAAAAAAAATTATTTTGAGTACACATAGTAAAAACTGGCCGGTGTAACAAAATTTCAGTAAATCCAACAATATTTTTAGAAAATTAAATAAATTTATAAAGTATGATTGATCATTTTATGTTTCACATATGCAAATTTCGATTTTTAATGAATTTTTTTTTAGCAGAGTAAATAAACAGACAATGAATAGCATAAATTTAAAATAAAATAACACTTTTTAATATTCAGTAGTTATTTTATGCAATTAAATTTCAAAAAAAGAATAATCCAAAAACAAAACATTTAACTCCAAATATATGTGATATTGCTTAAGTTTTATTTAATAAAAACTATTAATTACCATGAAAAAAATGTAGTAATTTTTTTTTTCAATGAAAATGAACAAAGTGTTAAAAAAATATTTTAAAATTTCAGTTTCCTGTATTATTATGTAAATTTAATTCAAATTTAATTTTATTTTGAATGTATTTTAATATTGCACAGTTTTAAAAAAAATATACAGGAAATGCATTTCTAGAGAAGAGTTAAGATGAATTTTTTTATTATTATTATTATTATTATTATTATTTTCGAGGTTAAAAATGAACTGAAAATTTTTAAAGAAAAAATCACACATGTAAATTTCGATTTTTAATGCATTTTTTTTTTTTAACAAAGTAAGCAGACAATGAACAAAAATATATTTAAAATAACACTTTTTAATATTCAGTAGTTATGCAATTAAATTTTTAAAAAAGGAAGAGTCCCGAAACATAATTATGATTTTGCATAAGTTCGCAAAAGTCACGTTTTGCTTAGTAAAAACAATTAATTACCAAGAAAAAATAATTTTTTTTCAATAAAAGTTAACAGTGTTAAAAAAATAAATTTTTTTCCTGTATTATAATATACATTTAATTCAAATTTCATTTCATTTTAAATATATTTTTATTTTGCTGAGTTAAAAAAAAAAAATATATGAAATGCGTATCTAGAGAAGAGCTAAAATTTTTAAAGAAAAATTCTGCAATTGTCATCATCAGCTTATATGAATAAAAATTATCCCTACACGTGACTAAATTTCTATGAAAAATAAATAGTGCTCTAAAATCTCTTTTATTTTTTGTGATATGTATAATTATGGCAGTTTATATATACTAGACAGACAAGATGATGTCTTTCAGAATCTGATTCCTCATGAAAAATGTCTGGTTTATAAGTTGAAATAGTTTAGAAAAGTACACAGAGCTAACTACTAACTTCTTACACAGATTTATTATTATTTTTTTTAACGCTTCGTCATGCAGTCATTATATTATTTAATTAAGGATTATTTTTAAAGAACTTCCGATTCTGTTGAACGATTAAATAGACATAACAGAAAAGAAATTGCTTAGGACATTTATTATGATAGACTAAACAGATCAAAACATTCAAAGTATCCCAACTAAAAGCTGCACCCTTTTTTCTCAGGCCTACGATGCAACGACTCCTTCATTAGTGCTGATCGACAAATTTTTAAACAAAGTATACGGGAAATTGTTTACATTTTCTGAAGATCTTTCTCGTGGTACACGCAGATGTTTTTTATGTCAGTAATTAAAACTGAAAAAATAGCAACCGATATTTTTTTTTTCTTCTAATGCAGCTGGCAAATAGACCGTGATCTTTCTCCATAAAGGCTCGTTCCCACCAAGGCGAGAGACGTGAAGATTCAAGAGGCAAGCGACAAAATTTTTTCGACCCCTTCACAGCGAAACGTCAGAAATACCGCATTAGGGAGGGGGCTATCGTAAAAAAAAAAAAAAAGATATTCATAAAAGAAACGTTCAGCACATCTTATCAAGATTCGTACAAGGGAAAGATATTAAAGATAATAGAATCAAACAGATAACTTTTACACAATTTTTTTTTTAATAAAACAAACATATTTAGCTGGAAAAGGAGCAAGTTTATCTTATCTATATCCAAATATATATTTTGAGATTTTTTTATAATTTACGAAGAAAATTTCATAAATATATGTTCTAGAATAATTATTTTAAGGAATTCGTAAGAAATCAAGAACTGTAGAGAGAAATAACGGAACCGAAAAAAAAATTTTTTTTAAACCACATAAATTAGCATTAACACGTTATTATTATAAGAAAATAAATATATTAAGTTTTTCAGAAGCTTTATCCCTTAAATGGCGAATTAATAATTTCAAATTTCTGACGATAATCGTGTATTATTTGAATGCAACGATGTAACAAAAATATTTGCAAATGATATCCACAAAATTTTTTGGCGTCAGATTTATTCGTTAGCAGAGATCTTTTTTGCACAAAAGTGGAAATACGATGGTACAAATATTTTAAATATTCAACTTTTACAGATAAAAATTACTTTGCATTTTGAATCGTTTCTTTAGTATCAGTTTAAGATGATGCAATTTTATTTCAATTCCAACCGTTTTTCACGTATAATTTAGTAATTAAATTAAATAAAAGAACTATAATTTAAAACGTATCAATAATAAAATGAATTTTATGCCACATTAAAATAAAAATGGTTTTCACGTAAAAATTTAATACTTTAATTAAATAAAAGAAATGTAGCTTTAAAAGTATGAATAATAAAATGAATTTTTTGCCGTAATGAAAGAAAATGGGTTTTCGCGTATAATTTAATTAAATAAAAGAACTATAATTTAAAAAGTATCAACAATAAATTGAATTTTTTGCCATAATGTAAAGAAAATTGGTTTTCACGTAAAATTTAGTAATTTAATTAAATAAAAAGAAGTATAACTTAATTATTAAAAAACACGAAAATATGAACACAAATAAAATTACTCTAAATTTTTTTATAATAAACAATTGAATGAAAAAAATAATATCCACAATTTTAAAAAACGCTTTTTTATGTAAACTTAAAATACAATAGCCTCTTTTTATACGGCGCATGTTCAGATACAAAAAAAAGCAATTTAATATTAGTTAAGTTTTAATAGTTAAGATTTCTATTAAAATTTAAAAAAAGACTTAAAACTGTGATATATTATTTTAATTAACATAATTAGAAATACAGAATTACTCGTACCAATGCTTTAAATTTCTTGGAACGTTTCTTAAATTAAAAAAATAAATAAATTATGTTTTTTTGCCGAAACTTCCTTGCCATATTGAAAAACTGTTTTTCACGTAAAATTTAATAATTTAATTAAATGATAGAAGTATAACTTGAAAAGTATCAATAATAAAATGAAAGCTTAATAAAAAACATGAAATTATAAAATTACTCTAAATTCTTTTGTAATAAACAATTGAAATAAAAAGTAATATCCACAATTTTAACAAATGCTTTTTTATATAAGCATAAGATACAATAACCTTTTTATACGGCGCATATTCAGAGACACAAAAAAAAAAAAAACGTTTTAAATCAGGTTTTAATATTAGTTGATTTCTATTAAAATTAAAAAATACTTGAAATTGTGATGTAAGGTTTTAATTAACATAATTAGAATTAATTTATTGACTAATTAATTGAACATATTATTAATTATAAAAAACATGGAAATATGAACACAAATAAAATCACTCTAAATTCTTTTATAATAAACAATTAAAATAAAAAATAATATCCACAATTTTAACAATTGCTTTTTTATATAAGGATAAAATACAATAAACCTCTTTTTATACGGCGCATGTTCAGAGTGAAAAAAAAAAAGCATTTTAAATCAGGTTTTAATATTAGTTAAGATTTCTATTAAAATTTTAAAAATGACTTGAAATTGTGATATAATGTTTTAATTAACCTAATTAGAAATACAGAATTACTCGTAACAGCAGTGCTTTTAAATATTTTGGAACGTTTCTTAAATTAAAAAAAAAAAAAAAAAAAAAAATTTGCCGAAACTTCATTGTTATATTTTTTCGTCAAATGCAGATGGCAAACACTTAGACACTTGGTCTCATTGTCATATTGAAAAACTGGTTTTCACGTACAATTTAATAATTTAATTAAATAAAAGAAGTATAGTAACTTACAAAGTACCAATAATGAAACGAAAAGTTAATAAAAAACATGAAATTATAAACACAAATAAAATTACTCTAAATTCTTTTATAATAAACAATTGAAAGAAAAATTAATATGCACAATTTTAACAATAAATGCTTTTTTATGTAAACATAAAATACAATAACCTCTTTTTATATAGCGCATGTTCAGAGATAAAAAAAAAAGCAACATTTTAAATCAGGTTTTAATATCAGTTAAGATTTCTATTAAAATAAAAAAATAAAAAAAACCTTGAAATTGTTATATAGGAATAACACACAAAATTAGAAACAACAAACAAATACAGAATTACTCGTGCTTGCTGTAGTATATTAAATATTTGATAAAGTTAATAATAGTAACGAAATCTTTCATTTTTATGATTTTTTTTCCTAGATAAAACACGTAATTATAAGAATATAAACTGTGACGGATTTAGGTACGATAGCGCCCTAGGCCGAGGTTAATTTCACGTCATTACTATATATAATAATAATAATAATAATAATACGAATAGTAATAATGGATTAGAATTAAATTTAGGTATTGAAGTTAAGCATAAATTAAATATAAATTAAAACATAGAAATAAAATTTCTATTTCTGTATATTTTTGTCATTTTCCAAATTCTAGTATGACCTTTCTAAATTGATCATGGTAATCTTTGAAAAACGCCTCACATTATGAAAAACTAGAAAATTTTTATGCGAGATTAAAAAAATAATAATAAAGTTTTTGAGTAACCGGACAAAGGTATAATTAAATATGGTGGTGAATTAATATTTTGTGTTATAATGATGAGAAAACAAACGCTACATTTAGATTTTTTTAAGAAAAATCTAGCATCAATAGATAAATGCTGTACTTTTTAGTACCTATATATACGAACATTTTTTTTAGTACCAATTTGTTAAGATATATAAAATTTCACTACTTATACGATTAATTATTTTTAAAAATAATTCTACGCTTTAAATATTGGTATCTTTAGGTTGTTAAAGCAAGAAAAGAAGCATTCAAATTCGATCTTACAGCTGATAAAAAAAAAAATCGATTACAAATTTTTGCCGCCTCGAAAAATTTGCCGCCCTAGGCCCGGGCCTATTCCTAAATCCGTCACTGAATATAAAAGGCATCTACTACACTTTTTATTTTATGCTGAATTTTTATTACTTTAAGATCACCAAAATATGAAAAATAAAAAGATTATAAATACTGAGTTTGTTAAACAAATTAATCGCAAACAAAATTAATTGCTGAGAGATTCAACAAAATTAATCACTATTCAATGGGTAAAGTTCCGAAATAACAATGAAATAAAAAAAAAACTATTTTAATATTATATGACAAACGAATTTAAACCAATGAAAAACCGCATATGACTTGACGAGTCATGCGTTTGTACTAAAAGCGATAATTTTCCGTTCTCACATTCAAATTATTATTGCAGAAAATGACAAAATACCTACAAATAAAAAATAAAAAAAAAGCATAACATAAAATCCGTCCAAAAATAATAGTTACTCAGTTAATTTAAAAATATTCAATGGTTAAAGTTCCGAAATAACAATAACATAAAAAAAAAAAAAAAAAATCTATTATAATAAACAAACATGAAAGCATGACATAAACAACAAACAAATTTAAACCAATGAAAAACCGCATATGACTTTATGAGTCATATCAGCCCCCCTTCCCATTGCAATGTGATGAACACATAATTCTTTTAAACTCATACGAAAATAATACAAAATAAAATACTTAAATGCAAAATTTTAATATTTAAAATTCTTTTAATAAACTCATAAGAAAAGAATATCAAAAAAAAAAATACTTAAATGCAAAATTTTTTCATATTTAAAATGAAACTTACCTTAATGGTTCAAAATGAGGATGGTGATAATATATATGGCACAATATGAATATAACACAAAATAAAAAATACGAAAATTCGCAGACACTAATTAATAAAAAAAATACATAATATGATATGAAAGTTAATATTAAGATTAAATATTTATAAAAAGAAAGATAATCATGAAAGATATAAAAAAATTACAAATAAAATATTAGGAATTAGAAATTTCAAAAGAGAATCGCAAGTGATAGCTATCTAATCAAGTGTCTGATTTGATAATGGCAGGTTCAGTTTCAACGGGAGCAGATGAATTCCGAAATGAAAGTAGAGATCATCTCCCATTGGTTCCTCTAATCTAAACAACTTACTTTTTCGTCCAATATTCGGTTGCGGGGCGATCACAAGTGCTAAGGAGTGGCGTCAAGATTTGGAATGTTTTGTCTTTGTTTGTTTGAAGCAGTTAGGGGTTAGCCATTTTTTTTTTTTTTTTTTTTTTACGTCAGCATCCAGTGTGTTTATGTTAACATCCAAGGGTGCGCAGAAGATCTACCTCCCCGTGGTGCACGTGGTAACACTTTTTAGTGGCTAAAAGATCTGCAACTTGGCATTATTGTTAGATGAATGAACTTTGTTTCAGCATGTTTTGTAGTATTATTTTGTTGTTGTTATTTGTTGTATGCTTTTATTTTTAATTTTTTTTTTGCTGTAACTGTTAATAATCTGCCATTGGAAATAAAAATTAAAAAAAGAAAAAAAAATTTTATCTTCCAATAAATTGAGACTGAGTGCTACGGTATGGTGCGAATCGCCTCGGTTGCAAAAGCAGCTGCTAAGTTCCATCTTGTATAACAAATCGAGAATATATCCTTGCTAATGCCCCTTTTTACAAATTACGGAAGATGAAAAAGAATTTGAAGATAAAAAAAAAATTATAATTAAATAAAGATTTGGAACAAATGGTGATTAAAAGAGTGTGAAGGAACAATTGAGAATCATTTTAACCTAATGATGCCACATTAGTATTTAAAAATACTTCTCCAAAAGTCATTTTCTTTTAAATTTTTATTCTTTTTTTAACATTAAACAAACTTTATATAAGAGTTGGTCAACTAATGATCTTGCGGGCCACTTTGGGAATGCATCCTAACTCAGCGCATATAAAATTATACATCCCCATATTAGATTTAAACCCACTATAGACATATTTTTGGAGTGAAAAATTGAAACATAATGAATTATCATTATTGTGTTTACTATTATCCTTACATGTAAACATGGATAATATAATAATAATGACACTAAACACACATTGTAAAGAAATATATAACACTGAAAATGAAATATAAAAAATATATAAATATAAACGAAATAAAATAAAAAAAATGTTAATCATTAAAAAATGTTTACTTTACTGATGCGATATTTGTTTCTCCACTCTTTCACTTAGCTTTGAGAATCGATCTCAATTTGAGTATTTGCACATCGTAATTGGTGGTTAGCCACACTTCACAAAACCTGTGTCACACTTGTGTCGTTCTC
Source organism: Caerostris darwini (assembly GCA_021605075.1). NCBI lineage: Eukaryota > Metazoa > Arthropoda > Arachnida > Araneae > Araneidae > Caerostris > Caerostris darwini. Next base: position 94,231 of record BPLQ01006977.1, on the reverse strand, counting down.
ATCGTCTGCTGTATCCAGTAAGTGTTGTTTATTTAATTTTTAACTTTAAGCTCTTTATTTTTAATCTTGTTTAAGATGACTCATGTTTAACTTTAAAATTAATCACTGGTCATATTTATCTCTAGTAAATTTAACTGAGTTTCTTTAGTACTTTAAAACGGCATGTGCAATGGACCCCTAATTATTTCTTCACTCTTAATCATTTTTATTTTAAAAATCTTTATTTTTAATTTTTACATAAATTCTATCTTTTATTTTATTATTATTATTACCTTTATTTTCCAGAGTTATTACTCTAGTAATTATTGTCATGTTAAATTAATTTTAACTTTAATGCTGATTTTTATTCTTAATTCCTTAATTTTAACTTATGATATGGAGTTTTAGTGACAGTTTTGTTGCAGAGGTACTTCATGAAGAAATGTCCGTTGCCGGTGCCACGTTAGCGTCCGTTATGTATGAGAGTGTTTTGTGAATTTCATTTTCGAAAGAAAAGAAAAAACGATCCGCAGGTATAAGTTGAACCAAAAGCGCTAACAACTTTTTGTACAAGATTTTTCAAATATCTAGGGGTGTTCACTGCGTCTGAGGTCACTTAAAGAAAAACATAGAACATGTCATACTTAGTTGTTCCAAGATGAGCGCGCATCATGAGTTCGCAAAATATAATTTAATTATTCTGTAAACTCATAAATAAAACAGGCAATAATGTGGTGTTGTCATTATACTTTTAAACCTAAATTAAACATTAACCTATCCTCGAAACAAATAGCTACACCGTTAACTTAACACACACGATAACCACTATGAAATTCCGCAATAACCCATACCACATTTTAAACCAACAAATTCGCATGCCTTCAGTCCTTGCCTTTCTTATATAATTGGAAAAGGAAACACACTCACATGAAATAATTCACAAACAAATTCATAATTTTAAACATAAACAAAAGCGAATTTATTATTATTTACAAATTTAAGTTTGTAATAAGTCTTGCAATTAACCTAATCTAAGTAACTGTGAAATTCGGATATTGCATTAATATAAATATAACTTGTACAAGTTTCCTCAAATCTAAATTAATATTTATTAATAAAATAATATGATGATAGACCTTACATTTCATAACTTGCCACGACAGCTGGGGAAGAGGGGCTCCCTTTTTTTTTTTTTTTTTTTTTCTTTCATTTTTAAAGTTTCAGTGTTAATAGTGTCCTATACGCACTATTGTTCAAAGTCTTGGCAGCAGGGGGCCAACCGCTCATGGGGCACTTGTGTCGGGCAGGAGACCTGGGGAAACTTGCCCATATCATGTAGCATGGGAAGAGTATTTTCCTTTTTCCAAAGACGCTGTAGCCAGAGGATCTTCAGCTAACTCGTTGAAATCGGAAACCACGTTGGGTCATCTTTCCTCTCCTGGGCCCTTCAGCACGTCATTACGGGGGATGGGGCAGCTCCCTCCCTTCGTCATCTCCTGTCTTCAGTACTTTGCCGACGCCGTATTAGAGTATATATCCGTTGGGCAGATGCACCCCCGTCCATAAATCTCCAAGGAGAGATAACGAGAGTTTTAAAATTCTTGGTAAATGGTTGTTATTGACCATCTGGCCCGAAGTATTGTATGGGCCCTGCCAATTAAAATACTTTCCAGAGATCTTCCCTTCACTCGCAGCTGTGTCAAAAGACCTCCGGAAACGGGTCATCTCGATGGACATATCGAGGGAACAAAATCACCCCCCCCCCCTTCCAAGGGACGCACTTTGAATATAGTCTAACATATACAATAATTATATAGAATTTTACCATAAAAAATATTTACTAAAAGATATTGCTCATATTGACACGACAATAACTGTCATACATTCGCAAAAGTATTATTTTAAAATCAACGTTAATTGTTTCTCATAATCTCGACAGTTAATTTTTGAATATATGCACAAATAATATATTTTTTAATACACTGGTTTTCACTATTTTAACCTTCTAAAATAAATATATTTGTAAAATTGTGATAAATTTCGCAGACCGGAAAAATGTTCAAGCCAGGCCGCGGGGTGGCCACCTCTGCTTTAGATAAGACAACAACTTTATCCAACTCTATATTTAATTTAATTCAGGATCAATAAGTTTCAAATTTCTCAAAAATATACGATCTGTTATTCCGCGTATATTTCAATAAAAAATTAAACAGATATCAATGGTGGGCAAATGCAGTTCATAGAACTGCACGAGGCCTTTGTTTGTTTGTTTGTTTGTTTGCTCGTGTTTAAATGTGACTCCGAAGCACAGTATATTTTTATATTAAATTTGCTACAAAAATGATCAAAAGTCAAAAACAATTAGGTACACCTATAAAGACGGTTTCTTAATAATATAACATTTTTACAACTTTAAAGAGTCGTATTTCAACTCACTTGACAGACAAAAGGATGCATATACTCCATAAAATAACACTACCAAACTAAGACGTACAGAAATATTATATAATTGCTTAAGACCAAGAAAATAAAAGCAAGTCGAATTGTGTCTAATCCTCAGTGTCCGGCAGCGCGGTACGGACACTCCATGAGTAGTCTACTCAAGGATGGAAGGAAAGGGGCAGCTTCTATGGCGCACTCGTAGGTAGATGTCTGACTGGGCTCCGAGTCGCTGAAAAAGAAAGGGTATGGCCTTCCGGGGGGTCTTTTTAGGGGGAACTACCCCGCATTGCATATCGTATGGGAGAAAACCTGAAAAACTCTCACCAGGTAATTCGACTAACGAGGCGAGATGCTGAATATCACAAAAACCATCGAGCCTCCTCGTTTTTGAAACTGTGTCTACAACACAACCGCCAGAACCTCAGCCCTAATGCTCACTAGCGCCGCACGTTGCCACTGAGCCACGAGTCGGGCATAAAAAAACAATTAACGCACATAGATGCTGTGTTTGTAATACATTATTATTATTATTATTATTATTATTATTTATTTATTATTATTTTTTTCTTAATACTAGAATCGCTTCTTTCATTGTGGATCCAAGATGGCTTTTTATAATCGCCAGTACTGAGTTAGGATCAGTACTGAGAAAAATCTCACAACACTTACTTGATTTGCTGCTAAAGTAGTTAAAACAACTGCGTTTGCTTATGTTTGTATTATTGAAAGAAACAATTGGATTGCCTACTTAACATTTAATTTTAACACAAATTCGAAAAATTTTGGAAAAATTGTTTTTTAAGTAATCGGTAATCAGGTTTTTAAACATATACCTGACTCCAATTCCTGAAAAATGCTCTACTCCCGACTGCGATGCAGACTTCACATATCAAAATGCAAACCCTTTTGTAACTATAATTTTTTAAAATATAAATAGTTGAAATTGGATAACCCTGTGCAGAAGATAATCTGTGGAAAATAAGTGTACAAATTTGGCCATTAGTATTTCGTACATCTTATTACAAGAAATGAGAGAACAAAAATGAAAGTAAAGCAACAAAATATTTATTATTATTATTATTATAGCAATAGTTTTTGCGTAAGAGAAATTTTTCTGGTATAAATGAACTTGCTTTGAAAGAAATCTGCTGATTTTTCTTTTTCTATGTGCTGTTTTGATTTGTAAGCATTATTAATTAAATTATATAACGTATTAGGAACTAAACTATAAAATTTATTAAGAACTAAATTATAAAATAGTTTAAAGTCACCACTTTTTTAGTCGCCAATCATGAATAGTTCAGCAGATTAAATGGATCTACAATTAAACAGTACGTAATTTTTACAAATAATTTTAACAACCAGAGAATGTAATGTGTTTACAATGAGTTCAAGGATTGGCATAAACATTAAGCCATTTGCGTTGCTTTCATTGGCGCCAAAACTACTTTATTGTGAGAAAGTGTATTTTAATGCGAGATGTATTTGATATCATTATAAGTCATTTTTTAAAACAGTTAGTTGATGACTCGTATCTTATTGGCTGATTCAATGGGACCCTTGAATGAGATTAGTAAAATATACAGATGAATAGGTTTAGATGGGGACACTTTGCGAGGTTAGAACATTTGGTACTTACGTATTAACGCCACCGCAGCTACAGATTTGGCGGTTTTTAAGTGGCGCCAAACTACATTTAAAATTTTAGTGGCAAATCATAAAATATATAAAACACTTTATTTAAAATCAAAACACTTTCAAAATTCAAAACACTTTATTTAAAAACAAAGTGGTCAACCGGATTTCGATGAAAAATGGGCCGATATAGAGTTTAACATACTAGATTCAAAATAGTTTTTATTTTGGCGCATTGGCAGCTCTTTATTGGCGCAACTTCTGCTGTGGTGGAGTTAATACTTAAGTACCGAACATTTTGACTAAAGTCCATTACTTTGCAACTGAAAGAAAAAGTAATGGACTTTGAGGTCGTGTGGAACATATTTTTTTAGATGACTTGTTAAATTACCTTGTGTGATTATTGGTGAAAGTTTGATCGTTGTTCTGTTTTTCTAAATCAGAAATAATTTTAATTTTCTTCATTATCTATTGTGTGACCTGTTAAACATGAAATGGTCAGGTAGTGCATTGAAGAAATCGCCTGGCCCTAGTTGGTTCATTCATGGTAGATGGTGGGTTTTTTTCCCGCTCTAATGCAGCGGGCAAACACTTAGACACTTGTCTTTGATGCCTTAAGGTTAGTGCTGCACCGACGTTACTCACCCAGCTTGAAGATAAACTACGGAAGCGGAGTAACACTACCCCCGCAACGCTCTTCAGACCGGGATCTACGGTTTAAAGTGGATTCCGAACCACAGACATTCATGGCGCCATCGGGACTCGAACCCGAAACCTTTGGTAGAGAGCGCTAGCCACTCGGCCATTCAGACCTCCCTTACTGGTAGATGTTGTTATTTACAATTTTATTTTCTTCATAAATGAACAGAGGCAATTATAAATAATTTATACAAATAGTTTGTGTTAAATAAAAAATAAAAAAAATAGCATTGTACCTAGTGGCTTAAATTGATTGATCAAAGCAATAATAGTAAATAATAAGAATAAATGTAATAATAAATAAATAATAAGATAATTAGTTTAATAATAATATGAAATAAGGGACAGTTAATAAAAACAAGGAGCCAATGAAACCACAAAGAAGATAAGAAAATTCAAAACTACATTCAATAATTTCATATATATATATTCAGGTTTATAGCAGCACGGCCGGGTGCGCTAGTATTTATAATTTCATTTTGTCTTATTTGTAGCATATTCGTTTGTTTTGCCTCAAGACATAAATGGTAGATACCCAGACACAAAAAAAAAAAAAAAAAAAAATCCCCTATAAGTTTCTATTTGCACAAAGAAAGTTTTCCAGGAAGAGTGATGAGTAATTTTTTTCTTTACTCAAAAGGGGGTGATAGGACAAGTAAATTCGGAAAACATTGTCTCAGACAGTCGTAGGGATTCGTACAAATCCTTTTTGTTTATTTCATTCCGATTTTGGGACGTCCGCCGTACGGGAGGAAGGACGATTATTGAGTAAATGAATGAATATATATACACTCAAGAGCCAAAACATTATGACCACCCCTACATTTTGCAATGAACTCGCCTGGATGACGTGGAAGGCACGTGATCAGGTGGAAGTGGTATTTAACTGGTATTAAGTGGTGGTATTAATCCATGCCAAGGCGGGTTGAAGCTGTGTTGCGCGCCAAAGGTGGGCCAACTCGTTATTGACAGGTGGTCATAATGTTTTGGCTCTTGAGTGTATATATATAAATTGAATATATATATATATATATATACATTGAATATATATATATACATTGAATATATATATATATATATAGTTATCACGCATACACGAATTCCGCGTGATAAAAAAAAAAGTGGGAAATGAAACGTGTAGAGATTTCCAAAGTTATAAGACGTTAATTTATGTTACTTTCTCGAAAGTGAGGAAGACAGATTTCTCCTTTCAGATGATGACGCAATCCGTAACGTAACGTAACGGTAGATGTTTAGTTGGAGTACCAGGGGTTATCCAGTACCACCATATCAATAATTACTAATAAAGAAACATAAATTATAAAAACCAAAAGTTAAATTTATAAAAAGAAGAAAATAAAAACGAGCCCATGCTCTGTGAAATTTAAAATAGGAATAAAAGGATTCGTAAATAATCTTTTATTTAAAATAAAAGTTAATAAAAAATATTTAAGTGCGGCAGTAAAAAGAGTTTATAATAACCGTTAATAAACCAAAAATTCATCTGGATGGCTGAAGAGAAAGAGAAAAGGGGACAGATTTTTTTACGAACCAGAACTAAAACATTATGAAGTTCCGCTTCGAAACGACTTTGACGAAAACAAATCGGATTCCGAAGCTAGGCAAAACGAACTACGATCGCTAGTCTGGTTTATTCCCTTCTCGACTTTTTTATTTGGCAACTGCCAACTGGCGTACCGATTACGGAGATACGACCCTAGAGACAAAAACAGTGGTATATTTCCATTTCGGAATAAGTCCAACTTGATTCATGACCTCTTGACGCGAAATACGTTGCGAACGTAGCTTGGTATACAAGTCTCGTGCATCAAAATCTTGTCAAATGGTTGTATATTAAAATTTTCGCAAAGAAGTAGGTATACATCCGCTTTGGAATAAGACCTTTACATACGACTTGGCAGCTTGCCTTCAGAGTATTTGTCAATGGATAGATATCGAAAGCTTTGCAAAGGTGGAATAAACTCAAAAAAAAAAAAAAAAAAAATATTAATAATAAATAAATAATAAATAAAAATCGCCATTATGACTTGTCAATTTCGTAATTCAGTAACCTGAAGAGAAAGTAGAAGCTAAGTTCTTAGAGAGAAATTTTTAGTCAACATCAAATCGAGTGATCGACCCAGTAGGGTAAAAAAGATGTTTGGTAAATTTTCATTTGTGTATGTACTACATTTAGTATGCAAATTTGTGTATAAATACTAGTATAGTTATAGCATAAATACGTTTGGTGCAAGGATCTGGAAAGAATTGACAACTTTACACCAAGGTACAAATATACCTTTTTATGCGTGCATGGAAAATAAACTGGCAACTGGCGTACCGATTACGGAGTACCAACAGGGGGAATACCCCTTAAACCTCCTCATCGTAATTCATAGATATGTTTTAAATTATAATTGGCTGCTGAATTAATGTTAGTAGAAATGCACGATAAAGTTTCAAAAATTCAGTTAAAGTGGTACTCAAAAGAAAAAGATTAAAAATACTAATAATAAAAAAATAAAATGCAAAATAAAAGAATTTAAAGTTAAGTTTAAATTCGGTACGATTAGGGACCAGTTGTCGATGCCATAACTATTGTAAAAAGTAAACAGAGTAAATCATTGTGATGTAAATAGTACATAAAGGGTTATGCTGAACGGTGGAGGCCATGATGAAAGATGCTGAAAAGTAAATAATTATCCTCCTCCGCCCCACCAAAAAAAGCCAAAATCAGAACCGATTTTTAGTTATTTTTTCATTTATATATATATATTTTTTATTTTAATCCATCCGTTTATTTTCCTAACAAAAATAAGGGGTAAAAAAGCGTACAATAAAAACCTAACTATTCACTATATATATAACACTGTAACTATATATATACAGTGGCTCCCAAAAGTGTTCGTACACTTATGATTTGCATTGAAATAGGGCTCTATCAGTTAATTAAAATTAATATTTCCGAATGGCTATTTAATTATTAGATCTATAATCCATTCCTAACAAAACTGCATGAAATATTTTTAAAACATACTAAAAATTTACTTTTAAGGGATCAATAATCAAAGAGTTACAAACATTTTATCTCACAAAAGTCTTCGTACACTGAAATATTTTTGGATAAAATCAAAATTAGAATTATCGTTTCCCGTTTTTTTCTTAATTTTTACATTGTGGTGGCACTTAAAAAATCCTTTGCTTTCATTTTTGTTTGTTTACTTCATGATATTCTATTTATTATTTAAAAATGGGTCGCAGTCGTAAAGAAATTACAAACAGCATTCGAAAATTGATCATTTTCTCCATAGTAGTGGTAAATCAATTCGAAATATCGCTAAAATAGTTCATTTATCCCATTCTACAGTGCAGTATGTGATAAAACGTTTTAAAGAAGACAATAGGATTGAAAACAAGGAAGAAAAGGTCGACCGAGAAAGTTAACTAAACGTGATGAGAGATTTATTATTAGAAAATTTGTGAAAAATCCACGTTTGAGTGCTTTAAAAGTTTCTGCAGAATTTAAAGAAAAGTTTTCTACTTCAATTTCACCTGAAACTGTTCGACGAGTTCTCAGAAAAACTGGATTACATGGGCGTTCTGCCCGTAAAAAATTTTTTGTTAGTGCGAAAAACAGAAAGTTTAGGCTTTCATTCGCAAAATCAATGATAAATAAACCCAAAACGTACTGGAATAAAGTCCTATTTGCTGACGAAAGCAAACTTTACACTGTAGGTCCCGATCTAGTGTGACTGTTGGGAATAGGGTTGGCAATCCTACCCCGTAAAAACAAAACGTCTCCTGTCTCGTAATCTGCCAGTAGGCAGACGGCCTTAGCTCACCAATGGGGCTGTTGCTCCACTGATGATGAGTTTTTATTAAGCGACATTTTTCTTTTGGGGGAAAACAAGTTCAAACCTATAAAATTTCGTATGCAAACATTGAACACTTCTTTTTCATAACAGGAATGATCTAGATCCGCTTTTCACAATTTTGAAATAAATAAAGGCATTAAGTCAAACTTCCAGTGTCTACGGCTGGATAACTCTGTTGGTTGGAATGTTCTTCATATTCCAAAGTTAATTAATTTTGAAGTAAAATATTATTTACTTGACTTAAAACTTCAAGATGTTTTGTATTTAAAGAACACCTTGTTTAGCCTTATTGGTATTTTTATATCTTTAATTTTTTCAGAAAATGTGATCCTTTTTTTTCTTAATAAAAAATAGTAGCTTAATATAAATTTTTGATTATATGTAATAATTCAATTGACTTTATCTTTCTTAACCCAAATCTTGAAAATTTAGGTGATACCAGAAGAAAAAAAAAATATGTTTGAAAAAAAAATGGAATAACATTCAGAAAACATGTTCATAATGTTTTTAATCAATTGCAGTTTCTTCATAATATAATAATATTTGTGTATATATGATTATTTGCTTTTAGAAAATGCAATATTTGCTTTCATCAATTTTAAGTTTTATTTTATAAGTCATATACAGAATTGGAACTATGAAAAAAAAATGTGAATGTTATGGAATTTTAAAAAGTTTGTTTTTAAAATTCTTAATTATAATAAGAATTTTCGGTCGTTTTTTTATACATAAAATAATTAATTTTAATATTATAACTAAAACAATCATTTTCATTAACATATAATTGTTGTCATATCTTGAAACAAACAACCCATTTTCTAATTTCCTACTATAGGACTTCTTAATAGAAAAGAGACATATGACGTGAAATGCTGTTGAAAAAATCCTTCGCGGTTTATTCATCCCTGATTTATTTTATTAACTAGTTTATCCGTAGGGGAGAAACATCATCATCATTGGTGCAACAGCCCTACTGTGGGTCAAGACCGTCTGCCTAATGGCAGATTACGAGAACAGAGACGTTTTTTTTTTATGGGGTACAGTTGTCAGCCCTACGCCCAACAGCCATATTAGACCGGGACCTAGAGTGGATTCCGAACTACAACAAACAACCATGGCACCGTCAGTCAGGACTCGAACCCGAAACCTATGGCACAGAGGGCCAGAGCGCTAGATTTCATTTGCTTCTGTACCCTAAATTCTCTGTCAGAATATTACCAGAATAAAAATGAGTGTTTATATGAGGCTTTTAAATCAAAAGTTGAATCAGTACATTATTTTTCATATTTTGCGTCGGTCTGATTACATTCTCAAAAGTCAAAGTCTAACAGGTTACAAAAAGATTGAAAAAACGTTCAGCTTTAAAAGGATATCCAACCATAATAAAAAAAATGATATATTGTGACACTGGTTAGCCAACGAATTCACATTGTAAACAATTCTTGATTAATCAGTTCGAATTATAAACTATGGATGTTCATAATCCATTCTCGAAAAAAAAAAAAAAAAAATCCAAGTGGATGCTGCAATTCTTGAAGTGTCTGAGTTGAATGTTCTTGGATCGGCTTATTATTTCTTTTGAAAGTTAAGGAGACCATAAATTATGATTGCTTGTATAAATAGGATCTTGTGATTTAAAATGCTTGATGTTCTAGATATTTTTTTTTTTTTGATGAAATCTTCTACTGAATTTATTTCTAAATCTTCAGGTTTTGTATTGAACACAAAAATGCATGCAAAATATATAATAGCAGAGTGAGGAACATATCATCCATGAAATCCCCAAAACTCAAAAAATTAGCAAAATCAAAAAGAAATATTTGTAAAAAACACAAAAGAAATTTATTATGGCAGCTGGCAACTGGCGTACCGATTACGGAGTACCAACAGGGGGAAAATACCCCTTAAACCTCCTCATCTTAATTCATAAATATGCTTAGAGTTCTAATTGGCTGCTTTAAGGTTAGTAAAAAAATAAAAGATAAAGTTACTAAAGAATTCAAATTAATGTGGTACTGAAAAAAATTTAAAAAATACTAAAAATAAATAAAAGTGAAATACAAAATAAAAGAATTTTAAGTTAAGAATAAATTCGGTACAATTAGGGAAGTAAATCATACACTATTGGAAAATTGGTTTCGTTTGTAAACCTACTCGACATCGGACCATCCAAATTTATTATATTATTCTGAGAATCGATACCCATAGTCTGTTATAAACCATGTGGCTGGAGGAATGGATCCAAGTCAAAACATATTTAATGACGTATTCCAGATGGTAATACACACATACATACATACATTATAATTAAAAACCTATTTGTACTGTTAACTTTAATGAAAAATAGTTCATGATCTCGAATTGCAGTGCTCATTTTCACTACATTTAAATACTAGAGGTTTAAACTGATTATAGAATTAATAATAAAGGAAAGCTGTAAGACTTGATGAGATTTACAGGTTTTTTCACTCAATGAACCAATTCAGAATCTTTGAGAAAAAAAAAAAAAAAAAAAGAAATAAAGAAAAGTTCTTCCCGTTGTCGTATCATTATAAGTAATATGTTTTTGTATTTTTTTTTTTTTTTTTTCTCTTGAAAGGGGGTGTTGGATGACCTGACCGGATGGGAATCCGATATGTTCAAAGGGAATGACCAGTTTCCAGTGGGTGTAGGTCATTTGCCCACAGCTGCGGCTGAAAAGAATATCTGAGGGAAGTGTTTTAATTGGCAGAGGCCATACAATAACTTCGTGCCAGATGGTCAAGAGCAACAGTTTACCAAGATCTTTAACACTCTTGTTATTTGTGCTTGCTTGGATATTTATGGATGGGGTGTGTTTGCTGAACATAAATAGACACTCCGATGTGGTGTCGACAATCGCCTCTCCCCCACTGAAAATGACTTACAAAATGGGAGGGGAGATATTTCCTTACTTTCATCCATCAGTAAAATTGCTGAGGCAATCATTTTTAAAAAATCTCAATAGTTACTGAAAATAAAGTTTTAAATCCTGAACAATTTGGCTTCAGAAATAAACTTTCTGCCACACATCAATTACTGCGAACTATCGAATTTATTACTGATAATTTTCAAAACAAATATTGCACGGGCGGGGTATTTGTTGATATTCAGAAAGCATTCGACAGAGTTTAGATTGACTGATTACTATATAAATTTATTATTCCCAATTTTCCTCCTCACTTGATTAAACTTATAAATATCGTTCCTATCTTTCTCACAGAACTTTTACTGTTAAAGTAAACAAAACTCTCTCTCTTCTATTAAAAATGTTTTTTTTCTGGTACTCCACAAGGTAGTAAACTATGACCTCTTCTTTTCTTTATTTTTATTGCTGAAATCTCAACTAACGCTGATGATACTGCAATCCTTTGCAAAAATAAAAACACTAAATTCTTAGCTTCCCTTCCTTACTAACATCATAATTCTTCCCTTACTAATCATCTTAAAATTCTCAATATCTGGTTCAGTAAATGGAAAATTTATTTAAATGTAGATAAGACAGAAGCTGTTTTTTTTCTCTATTGGAAATAAACGTAAAAAAAACTGTGATTATCAACAATAATATTATCCCTTGGAAAAGTCAAACTAAATATTTAGGAGTTATACTGGATCAGCATTTAACTTGGAATCAACATTTTCTGCACACGAAAACTAAATTTCGTATTGCCTTCAGAAAACTCTACCTACTTATAAATAGAAATTCTACCATGATCAGAGATGATAAAATTCTTCTTTATACTGCTATAATTCGCCCAACTCTCACGTACGAAACACAATTCTTTACAAAATATCACTATCCGCCAAATGACCTCTGCTAAATGATTCACGCGCAATTCTGATACCTATAAAGCTATTAACATTCCTTCCTTAAAATATTTTCTTAAACACATCTCTGTTAAATTTTTTGACACGCTTATTCATCATGAAAATGCTGCAATCCAGGAGATTGACTCTTACGTTCCCAATTGTGATTTAAAACGTGCGCGCAAAATTTTAGCTTAATTTCTAATTTAATTTTTTTTTAATATTTTTATCTTTTCGTTTATTTGTTTATGATTGTAAGTTAATTTTTATTATATTTATAAATATATTCTGGGCAATTTCATTGTTTCAGCTGTATTTACCCTGTCATACCAGAAATGGAGCCCCCAGGGCCTAAATAGCTCCAAAAGAATATTTCAATCATCGAAGGGGAGATATTGAAAGAGGAATCGACGGACAACGGACGTACCTGTTACGGAGTTCCTATGTGATTTTAAGAACCACGGAAACCTACACATCTTAAAGTAGTTAAAAAATTTGCACAAAATTTTTAACTACTTTTTACTTCGAAGGCATTTGTGATATTCAGCATGTTGCCTTATTTGTCGGAATACTTGGTGGGAGTTTTCTGATTTTTCTCCTATACGATACACAAATGAGCGGTAGTTTCCCCTAAAATCGAGAGAGAGAACAAAATGGAAAGACTGAAAACGGTGGTTGACGAAAGGGAGTGAGCTATCCCATCCCCCGCAATAAAGTGCTGGAGGGCAGGAAAGATGGTCTGACGCGGTCTCCGGGTGTCAGAGACCAAGACAAGAAAGAGGCTTCTTACCCGACACAAGAGCCCCATGAGCGGGCTGCCACGATTTTTATCCAAATTCTAAAATTAATATTGTAACTAATATAAAAATAAAGACTTTCGTAATCTAAATATTATTATTAGACTAATTCCGCTTGATAATGTAATAAATAAACGCCCAGTTAATATATTAGCTGATAAATGAATAGGTAGGGTAAAAAATGACATTTAATTAATAACTTTTTTTCTTTCTTTCTAATGCAACTGGCAAACACTTAGACAGCTTGGTCTTGGATGCCTTAAGGCAAGCGCTGCACAGACGTCACTCAGTTTGCATTACCCAGGGGGCGCGTGTAACTTGAAGATAAGCCATGGACGCGGAGTAACACTGCCCCCGCAACGCTCTACGATCCTATTAGGATCGGGACCTACGGTTTAAAGTGGATTCCGAATCACTACAAACATCCATGCCACCGCCGGGACTCGAACCCGAAACCTGTGGTACCGAGCGCTAGCCACTCGGCCATTCAGGTCCCTTTAATTAATAACTATAACAGGTGATAAGTAAATTCGTCTTAACTCAGAAACTAAATGCGCAGCTCCACGTTTAAAATTGTTTAATTAAAAAATGAAAATCCTATTACTTATCCAAACCCAGCAGTAAACAAATAATGCTCATTTCTAGTCAAAACAGTCGGATATAACCCTATACAAATTTTTTTATTATTAGATATAAAAATGAAAACACACGCGCAAATGCAGTAATTATTTCAGCAAATACTTTTTCTATCTGAAAAGAAAATTTTATTATTAGCCCTTGAGCTCCTTTTTAAGTATAATAATATTTAAATGGAATAATTGTAAATGCAAATATTATAATAAATAAACTTGACGAAATGCAAAAAAAACAAAAAACAGATGAAGAATCAAATACTGAAAAAAATTAAACATCACGTTTTTAGTACATATTCTTTATTTCCTTCTTCCATATTTAATTGTTTCACAAAAAAAATTCTACGTGACATGATAATAAGAGCGCCAGATCTATTAATTCTCAACATAATACAACTTTACTTTATAATTCAAATATTACAACTTTATTTTAAAAAATACGTCTCAAAAGAATGTAAGGGCCTGGCCGAGTGGCTGGCGCTCGGTATCACAGGTTTCGAGTTTCGGCGGTGCCATGGATGTTTGTAGTGGTTTGGAATCCACTTTAAACTGTAGGTCCCGGTCTGTTTAGCCTAAAGTGTGTACATGATGACCGTAGAGCGACATACTAAACCAAAGGAATGTAATAGATGAAAACTTATTTATTGAAATTATATTGGCATATTTTTTTTTACTGATAAATCATTTGACAATAAATATTCGTTAATAAATAAGTCGATTTATTTCAAATTATTTTTTTAAAAAAACTTAGCAAAAGTAAAAATATTTTTTCTTTTGAAAAAATATTTTAATTTTTTTGAAAAAAGATATCATGGTTTATAAAAATAGAGCAAATATAACATTTAATACAATAATGAAAAAGAACGGCGTTTTTTTTTTCTTATTAATAGTAATATAGATGTAAAATGCCAGAGTAGCTTGAATTAGCATATTTTTTTTTTCTTATAAAATGCAATATATATAAATTACAACAACATCTTATAAATTACAACATATCGTTTAATAAATTTTGAATTATATTCTAATAAAGATACAAGTTTGTATTTAAAGGATTTCAAAGAGGGGCTCTGTTTCATTTATTCTCATTTTGGATTTATTAATTTGCCATAAAGTTAATTATAATTTTTCATGCTTATATTAAAAAAAAAATTTAATTATGTTTATAAATTATATCAAAATAATGCTCATTCTCATTTATAACTTCTGAAATATGAGCATCAAAAAGAAAATTTTAATAATAAGAAAAATATATTTAAATAAGTTAAAATAACCAATCCATATTTAATTAGAATTATCATTGAGGAGACATATTAAATCATATGTACGTCAAATCATATATAGTTAGTAACAACACTAGCTTGAGAAAGAGCAAAATTGGGTGAAGGTGGTATAAAAAAAATAAATAAATAAAATTAAAAAAAACATTTGCACCATTAATTTCGTAGTAAAAAATTATTGAACCTGAATAAACTTAAATATTTTATGTTTAAAGAGGACTCTTTTTATTTTAGAATGCGTTGCCCCAAATTACAGTTCATTTATTTATTTATTATTGAAGAGTTAGTGTATATAATATTGCTTATTTATTTATTGATTTTTTTTCGTAAAATCAGCTGCTATTTTGCAATTCTAATTTACAGCTATACTGCAAAATTCTTATTGTTGATTTTAATTTTGCAGTAGATTCAGCTGTAGATTTGTAAGATTCTTATTGTTGATACTTACATTAATTAAAATCTTTCTCAATTCTATTTTAGTTTCATTTTAAGCGTCCTAAAGAATATTGGAATATCGAGAATAAATATGCAGATTCTTTTAAAATCTTTACAACAGAAAATTAGGCTTATAAGTAAATTATTGCCGTTTTATCGTATATCTTCTAATGCATGCAATATAATAAATGTAAAATATTATAATTAAATAGATTTGAATCGTTAAAAATAAAAACACACTGTCACGTGATACACTCAATCGTAATTACTAGTAGCGATAAAAAAAAAAAAAAAGTTTCTCGCGACCTTTCGAATTTCTTTCACCGAAGAGGTGAAGAAGTTGATGAAAATAATTTGACAGAGAAAATATATATATATAAAAAAAATAAATAAATAAAAAAAAATTAAAAAATAAATAAAAAAATAAAATTAAAAAAAAAAAGGCAAACTTCGTTTGGTGAGAGAAAAAAAAAATCATTGCAGATGGTTTCAGCGACTTTGCACTCGCAAAAGGAGGAGGGTGGAATGAAAAGAAAACAAAATCAAACATGAAAGTTTCAAAACTAACTTTGTTGATTATCTGGAACAGTGGTCTCCAAACTTTCCAGCCCTAGGGCCATACTGTTTACTCCAGTAAGTACCAAGGGCTAAAACCGTTTTAATTTTTCTTAACATTATCTATAATTTCTAGTTGCCGAGTACGCGCTCTGAGCGAGCATATGCTTGCTAATTACAAACTATTGTCAGAGAAAAATCACAATTACTGAAATCTAATTAGTATTTCTTTGCAAGTGGATACCCCGCGGTTTCATTCGCGTTAATTTAGCTTTTCCGTTCCTGAGGGATTTTCAGGATAAAAATCATATGTTTGATTCAGGATATATACGTTCCAAACATCGATATGCATACATATGCGATACTCTTTACCCCAACGTAACTACCGAGGGTAACCGCGGGATGTTCACTAATTTATAATGTTAGTGGGATTCATTTCATTTATTTGTTAGTTGTTATGCTTAAGTTAAATTTTCTGCGTATTATGCTTGTCATTAAGCTTAATCTAGCAAGTACATAAAACCGAGTTATTATCATTCTGTGCTTTTTTTATCCAACTTATTACAGCAACAATAAGCTATTCGCTGTCGCGGGCCGCATGGATGACACTGGCGGGCCGTAGTTTGGAGACCCCTGATCTGGAATATTAAAATTATTACTCTTCCTACTCCAACTTGATTCACCAATAGGCTTTACCATTGATCTTAAAAGTTCCACGCCCCTTTTACTATTAATCAAACGTAGTGCCATCTTCTGCTAATATTTTAACGCTCGCCATATTAGCTGGGGCCGTCGTAAAAATAAAGAAATAAAATAATGAATCGAATGAAATAATGAATCGCAAAATATTGAAAACACCCTTTGCACTTTTTCTCAAAATACTGGCATTGAAATTAATGCACCTGCCACTCTCACTAGATATGGTTTAACTCTTTCTACACCGTTGATATCACTGTTTTAAACACTTTTCTATCCTCCTATCATAATTCTATAATTCGTTTACCATCACCTACTCCTCTCTTTTAACATTCCCGAAAAAAGTCACTACTAATCAGAAAATATTTTCCTCAGTACAAATATAAAGTTTTATAGAATGGAGTGACAGTGACGAAGATCTTATTTGAAGTAGTTTTGAGTCTCTTTTTGCTAGACAATCGGCTCGTTCCCAAAAATGCCACAGTGGCCACGTATCCACTGAAGTACCACCCGTTTCATTTTTAAAGTTCCGCAAATGATTTTGACGCTGGGAGATTTCCTCTGATGACGGTGGCTTGGTGGAACTAATAACCTGAATTGCGGCTTGTGCGGCAAAACCCATTAAAGCTATCATTAAAGAAAAAACTCTGATTCAAGATAAATGTAATAAACACATTCGCACCTTTTGCCCCCTCATATGCCCCAATTCTGAAACTTCTATTGAAATAAAGAATCTTAATTTATGAAATCCACATGTGCGCAGTAAGAAGTCCAGTCCCGCAAACTAAATAAACCACAATCATTCAACGGCTTCCAAGTAAAATTCTCCAAAAGGCAATAATAAAAAAAAAGACCTCGGTCTTTAGTAACCCGACTACCACATCCGTCCACGAACCACTAATTCTGACAAAAAGTAGCACTTCAAATTGATTTAACTATCCGTTCCCTTCGGCTCGATTGTTTATTTTCTTTCTCTCCCCCACTCGTCTGAAATCCACGTGCGATCGTTTCGTAACCGCGGCTTGCTTTGTTTCTTCTGTTTGGATGGATACTGTCATCATCGCAACAGACCCCACCCCACAACAGAAACTCTCGACCCCTTTCCCTCTTTCTAATGGGTCAGAGGTGGCCAACCCGCGGCCCGCCTTGAACATTTTTCAGCTTCGTTAGATTTATCACACTTTTACAAACTATATTTGATTTCAGGGTGTGCAGAAGATCTATCTCCCCGTGGTGCACCTGGTAACACCTTTTAGTGGCTAAAAGATCTGCAACTTGGCATTATTAGAGAGTTTTTGCATACTGTATTTTAAAAATACGGTATTTTTTTCTCCCTAGAGCGCATGCTCATAGGAAATTGCGCATGCGTATTTGTAATAATGTTTCCTATGAGATGCGCGCTAGAGAGAAAAAAATACCGTATTTTTAAAATACGGTATGCAAAAACTCTCTATTGTTTGATTAATGAACTCCTGTTTCAGCATGTTTTGTTGTATTATCTGTTTTTTTTTTTTTTTTTCGTTCTTCTTTTTTTTTTTTTTTTTTTTTTGCTGTAACTGTTCATAATCTGCCATTGGAAATAAAAAAAAAAATATATATATGTTTATTTTATAATGGCCAAAGTAGTTAAAAACAAAAAGTATTAAAGAAAATACATTATGTGCGCATCCATATATTCACAAATCAACTCTCGAAATTGTGAGAAAAAATTAACTATGATTTTAAAATAATGTTCTTGCGAATATACGACAGATGTTGCCTGTTTTATTTATGACTTCACAGTTATGAGTTGGCAGAAGAATTAAATGATATTCTGCCAATTCATGATGAGTAGAGAAAAAAATATATTACTAGTAAAATAAATATTTTTTAATGATTTCATTTTTTAAATTTCATTTATGTTTGTTTATTTTTTTCATTTTTAGTGTTACATATTTCTTTAGAATGCACGCATAGTATTATTATTATTATTATATTATCTATGTTTACATGTAAGAATAATAGTAAACACAAAAATACTAATTCAAACACCCGCAATTTCCAATTCGCTTGGCATTCTCAGTGATTATTAATGATTTACAAGGCCAACGAAAAATATTGTTAATCAACTCGCATTAAGATAAGAACAAAACATGAAGAATGTTTTGATGCTGTCCCCTTTATTTCGTTTATAACAATTTTCATAAATACAATTTTAGCAAAAATAGGTTTCCAAAAATATAAAGTGTTTCTTGAGGATCTAATAAATAATAATAAACCTTATATGATTTAATGTTAATATTTCTTAATAGTTGTTGATAGTTAATAGCAAAGCAAACCAGACTTTTAGTCCAAGCTGTTAGCGCTTTTGGTTCAACTTACACCTGCAAATCGTTTTTTTTTTATTCGAACATGAAATTGACCAAACAGAAAACACGTTCAGACATAATGGATACTGAGATCGATTTGCAAAAGCTAAGTGAAAGAGTGGAGAAACAATATCGCCCTAGTAAAATAAATATATTTTAATGGTTTCATTTTTTTTATTTCGTGTATATTTATATATTTTTTATATTTCATTTTTAGTGTAATATATTTCTTTACAATGTGCGTTTAGTATCATTATTATTATATTATCTATATTTACAGTACCTTACTAACATTTTTTGATTTGATTTTCCGTTAAGCAATAGCCAAAAAGTAATTTTAATTTTAATGTAACCGGAGGTGCGGGAAATTCTTACTTCCCGGGAACTCCATCTGAAAACACAACCTTTGCCTTTGTAAGAATAATAATAAATACAAAAATAATAACTCATTATGTTTCAATTTTTCATTCCAAAAAATGTCAATAGTGGATCTAAATCTAATAGGGGGGATGTATAATTTTATATGCAGTTATTTTAATAAGCATAATTTTAATGCATATATTTTAATTTAGGATGCATTTCGAAAGTGGCCCGCAAGATCATTTGGGTTGACCACCCCTGGTCTAGATGTTGCTGTTTACCAAGTGGGATAAGAAACACACCCTTCAAAATTATTATGTGTGTGTATCTCCAAAAAGATTGTATTAACGTGTTTCTCTTCAAAATTATTACTTACTCTTAAGTTACTTCGTAAGTTTTCCGTTTTTAAATAAAAATTTTAATACAATCTTTTCGGATTCCTAACCCCATACCTTAAAATTATTTTTAGTTTGTTTCTTTTTTTTTTCAATACTTTTTTTTTACTAATCGCAATAATAAAATCATTTTAAATATGTATTTAAAGAATTCTTAATTTAATTAACTTAATTATTTTTTTCCTGTTTATCCTTTGTGCAAAATTTCTCTTTTACTTTTGCTCTACCCTTAAAAAAACATTTTTATTTTTGTCATTTTTAGTATTTCAAGATTGGCTAGCGCTCTGGTCTTTGGCATCACATGCTTCAGATTCGAATCCTGGCTGTGGCATGGATATTTGTTGGTGGTTCGAAATCCACGTTAAACCGCAGGTCCCGGTCTAATTAGCGTGAAATGGGCACAAAGTGACCGTAGAGCGACAAACCAAATAAAATTATTTCAAGATCGAAGCTAGGCGGCCTCAGATTTAGTCAAGGTCAACTCATCATCGTTCACTCTTCAGGAATTTCACTCGGCCGTTCCTAAGCGGCCTTGCCCAAGTGGCTAGCACTCTGGTCTTTGGTATCACAGGCTTCAGGTTCGAATCCTGGCAGTGGCAAGGTTGTTTGTTGGTGATTCGGAATCCAAGTTAAACTGTAGGTCCCGGTCTGTTTAGCCTAAAGTAGGCACAAAGTGACCGTAGAGCGATAAACAAAAACCTTTCCTAAACCAAACGTCTCACACTTAAACCCTACGGTTTCTATTGAAAACTAATGATTCTGAAATCGTTACTAATCATTTTGAAATTCAATTTCAAATAAATAACGTCTCTCATCCCGAAACGGACGAATGTTCAAACAACAATTGCCGAATTTTAACTTAATTATCAGGACAATGATATTTACCATCAAACCTTTCGATAACGCAGAAATCACAAGCAAATAACTAAAAAAGGCTCTGGGTCTTGGTAAAAGAAGAAATAAAACGATACGAAATTTCTTTCGATCACGAAAATTATTTTTTAATTTTCTAATTAATAAAATCTTGGACTTGGAACACTTTCCTGATAAATGGAAACCAGTTTTCGATCATGTCTGGGTTTTGGTTTGTCGCCCTACGTTCATTTTGTTCTCACTTTAGTCTAAATAGACCAGGACATTACAGTTTAACGTGGATTCCAAACCACTCACAAACATCCATGCCACCGCTAGAACGATCGTATTTGAATTAACGGGTTTTAAAAAATAAACCCGTTAATCGAGGCACGTTTTATTTTTAACTTATAAATGGAAATTTTCCTAGCGGTGGCATGGATGTTTGTGAGTGGTTCGGAATCCACGTTAAACTGTAGGTCCCGGTCTGTTTAGCCCAAAGTGTGCACAAGATGACCGTAAAGCGACAAACCGAACCAAACCAAACCTTCCCATCCAAATTAAACTTGTACACTCTTATATGAACGATCGTCATTTTTCATCGAATGGCCGAGATTTCATCGAAAGATCATGGAATGGCCGAGTGTCTAGGGCTACAGGTTTCGGGTTCAATTCCCGACGGTGCCATGGGTGTTTGTAGTGGTTCGGAATCCACTTTAAATTGTAGGTCCCAGTCTAATAGGATCATATAGCGCTGTCTTGGGGTTTAGTCAGTCTTCAACCCTCGTGATTTCTCGCTAAAATGAAGCTGCATTTTACCCTTAGCCATGGTCCAGTCGCCTTCGACGGGGGTGTTCTGGACCTGGTGTAGGCTTTCCTGCACCAGGATCAATAAACAATTCAAAATAATAAATAACTGGTTCACCAAATGAGGAATTGACATTTATGTAAACAAAGATGAAACCGTTTTTCTTTTCTTCTAAAGGAAATAAACTTATTAAAACAACTAGAAAAATTAATATTATTATTCCCTGAAGTAAATAAAATATCTTGGAATCATCTTTGATCAGCACTTAACGAGGAAACCACACAAAAATTTCGTAATTTGTACAAGAGTCCTTCCCGATTCGTGGCTCAGTGACAACATGCGACACTGGTAAGCATTAGAGGCTGAGGTTCTGGTGGCGCACGAGTGGCAGAGGAAAATAACTGTATGAAGTGACCGTACAAAATGCACTTCTACTCAGGAATTTAGTAGGATAGAATGATCAGGAGGGAGAAAATAAAATAAATACAGCGACAATATAAAAAAAAAATATCAATAATTAAAAAAGTAAATAAATAACAGTAGATTAAAAAAAATAGTAACAAAGAGAATGCAGAAATACCTCACAGTTAGTCTTCAGGGCAAGTGGTTCAATGTTTCAGAATTTCAGCAAGTGGTTCACAGTCAGTTTGGTGAATTCATCAACATGTGCATGGTTGCAGAAAGGGGAAACTAAGGAAGCAGTGATGGTGGGGGTTGGAATGCAGACCCACCAAAAAACAGACCACCCCCCTTGCTTTATTGGGCAACAGTTTGGGGTGGGGAGAAGCCTTGATCTTTGTTTGAAAGGAAGATTTATTGGGGGACCATTGGCTTGTATCACGTTTCTATTTGTGCACTTGCTTGCTAAACAGGGCAACTGAAAATTGTCTTTCTGGAAGAATTTGCTGATGACATTGAAGATTATCTTGCCTGTTAATATGGCGGCTTTAGAGGTAGAACCTATTTGGTTGGTGTGTAGAAATTTCTTTTTTGCTGATGTTGTGCGCAAAGAAAACTTGAGTTTTTAGTTTTATCTTCGAAAATGTCCCTAATTGTACCGAATTTAAACTTAACTTTAAATTCTTTTATTTTGCATTTTACTTTTATTTATTTTTAGTATTTTTTATTTATTTATTTATTTATTTTTTTTTTTGAGTACCACTTTAATTGAATTTTTATTTTTACTAACATGAATTAAGCAGTCAACTATAATTGTAAGCATATTTATGAATTAAGATGTGGAGGTTTAAGGGGCATTTCCCCCTTTTGGTACTCCGTAATCGTGGTACGCCAGTTGCCAGTCTTCGCTTTCAAGCATCTTAGCTGATGTCAATGGTTATAGTTCGAATGTGACCTAACAGATCTTTATGACAATATGTTCCTTTGAATGATATTGGATTGGCCTAGCCATCAGAGGATCTACTGATGTATCATGAAGTTAAAAGATGAATCCACGACGAATAAGCCAAAATATTTTTCCGACTCCTGAGTCTGATTTTATACACAGACTCCCGATTTTATTTATTATCATCTTTACTACCGGATGTAGAAGAAAGTGGGAAATAAATCACAGTGACATTTATTGAATTCGTGTATTTATGAAAATAGTTTTTACATAGCAAATAAAGTAGCATTTTTTGCTACACCTTTAAAAGGTGTAATTTTTACGTTTTTGAAGGTGTAGCATTTGCACTCACTTAAAAGACATTTCTTACACAAAATACATATATCCTATAAAAATAAATATATTAAATTAGCTGGTATCGAAGTATTACAGAATAGATTAAGGCAATTAAAAGAAAATTAGCTGGACTCGTGTCAACGCGCGCTGCTGGTGAGCATGAGGGCTGAGGTTCCATGCGCTGGCAGGTTTGTTGTAGACACTGTTTCAAAAAATGAGGAGATTCGATGTCATTCTGGATGGCGTATTTTTAGCATCTTGTCTGGTCTGTCGGACTACCTGGTGAGTTTTCTCCCATACAATAAGCAAATGCAGGGGTAGATCCTCCTGAAAGTCCTGTCCAGAAGGCACTGCCCTACTTCTTCAATTACACAGAGCCAAGTCCTTCGGGTGCTCCATCACAACAGAAGCTGCTCCCCTTTCCCTCCTTCCATGAGACCACACGAGTTCTTGGACTTGGTCTAGATATTGCTGTCAACCAACTGGGATAAGACAAAAAAAAGTTTATTTTATTAAAATATTATATATTAGTAATTTTACTTAAAAGTACTTATTTGAGAGGAATATTCGCAGAATAATTTTTCGACTAAATACTAGTATCTTGTACATACACGAAAAAAGAACTTTGAAAATTGTCTATCATATATATTTACTTAATTATTTTATAAAAGCAATAGAATGAAAAATATATATTATACTATAATGTATTAAAAAGTAAATAAATAATTTGATGCTTGACATCAATTTATTGAAAAATAAAAAATTACCTCCTATATATATATATATAATGTTCAACAAACCAACATATATATATATATTATTGTTCATGAATATTTCTTTCTAATGCAGCTGGCAAACACTTAGACAGCTTGGTCTTGGATGCCTTAAGGTAAACGCTGCACAGA
Source organism: Caerostris darwini (assembly GCA_021605075.1). NCBI lineage: Eukaryota > Metazoa > Arthropoda > Arachnida > Araneae > Araneidae > Caerostris > Caerostris darwini. The sequence continues at coordinate 70,035 of BPLQ01006977.1, read as the reverse complement.
CGTTACTCAGTTTGCATTATCCAGGGGGCGCGTGTCACTGGAAGATAAGCCACGGACGCGGAGTAACAATGCCTCCGCAACGCTCTACGGTCATATTAGATCGGGACTTACGGTTTAAAGTGGATTCCGAACCACTATAAACATCCATGGCACCGCCGGGACACGAACCCGAAACCTGTGGTATTCAGAGCCAGAGCATTCAGGCCCTTGTTCATGAATATATATATGTTGATAGACGACTCGTGGCCACTGGTAGCAAGATACAAGTGAAGTTCACAGTTATTAAAACAAATGTTGATTAACAAAGTAAATTTTTAAAAATTATACTAAAAATTTAATTTTTATATGAAATCGACACCAAAAAGATTCAATAAATTTGTTCTTCGAATAATTATAAGATAAAGTAATTCATTTATTTTTACATGCTCTTGCTCTTTCTATTATGTTTACTGCTGTTATTTTCATTAATAAATTAAAGCTATAAATATAATTTTGATTTTTAAAGACACATATTATGATCTAAATGAGTAAACGTTTTCTTTAAAAAAAAATTTTTTTTTAAAGTGATCACGAATCTACCGTTTTGCCATTTTCATCGTAGTTCATGCTGATTCGTATGAAAATAGCTCGCTTAGAAAGCAACTCGCTGAAGAATCAGAAAGTGTGAAACAGTAAACTGAAAAATGGAACTTCAAAGTCCGTGTTTATCCAAACATTTGCACAGACACTTAACTGACGCTTCTGAGACACTCCTTTTAATTAGGCCCATTACTACTACTTCCAAATCTTGTTTTGTATATTCCTTTTTTATTTCGTCGGCAGTGTGCTGCCGATTAAAATTGTAATCATCTGCGTGTTTGGAATCTTGTCCCCCATATTTTTCAGTTTAATTTTGCAACTGCATTAAGTGAAGATTTTTTTCCCCACTTAATCTTTTATTATTATTTTTATCTAACTCATCTTAAGCAGTGATAGTCTCCAAACTTTCAAGCCTTAGGGCCATACTGTTTACTCCAGTAAGTACCAAGGGCCAAACCCGTTTTCAACTGCCATTATCTAAAATTTCTAGACCAGTCGCCGAGTACGCGCTTTGAGCAAGCATATACTTGCTAACTACAAACTATTGTCAGTGAAAAATCACAATTACACAAATCTCATTAGTATTTTTTTTACAAGGGGATAACCCGCAGTTTCATTCGCGTTAATTTAGCTTTTCCGTTCCTGAGGGATTTTCTGGATAAAAACCATATGTTCGATTCAGGTTATATACATTCCAAACATCGATATGCATACATATGCGATATTCTTTACCCCAACAAAACTACCGCGGGATGTTCACTAGTTTATAATGTTAGTGGGATTCATTTCAATTACTTGTTAGTTGTTATGCTTAGGTTAAATTTTCCGCGTATTATGCTTGTCATTAAGCTTAACCTAACAAGTCAATAAAACCGAGTTATTATCATTCTGTGTTTTTTTTATCCAACTTATTACAGCAACAATAAGCTATTCGCTGTCGCGGGCCGGATGGATGACACTGGCGGGCCGGATTTGGTCCGCGGGCCGTAGTTTGGAGTCCCCTGGTCTAGTACATATGTTTATATTTATTTCATGAGAAATTCTGAAGTACAAAATGAGATCAAAATTCCACCACTTAAAGTGATTTTTCTTATACACAGCTTGGAAAAAGACACAAAATGAATTATTTATTGCGTCTTAGTTGTAAGATTTTAGTCTCAAGATTGTTCCGTGAGCTCCTTCCAATCAATTCTTGCTGCTCTCTTTGGCTTTAATTTTTAATTCAATGCTGTGACGTGCACTCTTTATTTAAATAAATGGCTATCTATTAATTTTTAATTTAATTTTTTAACTTTAAATTTTTGTTTTCTCTTCTTTAACTTAAATTCTTAATTGTTTTCTTTCTACAATCGTTTATTTGTTTGAAGTCTTTGTTGTATTGAACTTACTGCCACTATCATGAAGCCATCTGTTGTATACTTCTGAAACTAATTTTATTATTATATTTTTTTCCCCTGTGTTTATTTGCTTTGATCTGTAACCCGTACAACTTTGTTTGTTTGATATTGTAATTCTTTTTGTTTATATTTTGGGGGGTGGCATAAGTGCAGACACCTAATTGCACCGATAGCTTTTTCGATCTCCTGCTTTAATTGTTCTCATAACAGGAGATGCTCTTCTAAATTTTCTTCATTGCTTTATTTGTATTCATATTTCTTTAATTCAAAAAACATCAATTTTTCGCAAATATTTTAATTAGCTTTAAGATGTGGAGGTTTAGTGGCTTCTTAAGACTACATTGGAACTCCGTCCGTTGCCAACCGATTAATGGCGATTTAAAAAATTGTACATTTTTATAAACCTTTGATACGAATTTGAAAGTGTGAGTTGTTTTCAGATAGGCTGAGATACTTACAAAAATTTTGCTTGAAGTGTTTTTTTTATCAATATTTTGAATGACACGTCTGAGGATATAAATGACTATAGCCCCTTTTCCATTTGTTCTACAATTTTCAAAATTTTCAGTATTTAATATAGTTTTATTTGAAATTAAATTTAAACTTAGAGGCAGGAATTGTTTAAGCAAGAAAAGTTATTGCTTTAGTTAATGTTAATTACGAAAAAACAATGAATGTGTATTTTTAGCTTAACTCTCAGTTATTTTAATTGCGAAGAGCGATGTTTTGAATTTTTCTTTTAATTCAGCGAGTTTCTTTTGTTATTGTATTCTTCAGAATGTGAAAATTCATCAATGGAAAGTTTCCTTCCTAAATGTTCATTCTGTCAATAGAGTTGATTAATTTATTTTTATAACTTTTATCTCTCTCTCTCTCTATATATATATATATATATTACATTGGTAATAAAATTAATATTAAACTCAACCAAAGTGTTCCGTTAAAGGTTTAGGATTTGGGAAATGGCCACTATAGAATTTATTTTGGGAAACGCTGCTAGAACTTGTGGAGTTTTAGAATAATAATTATAATAATAAAAATGACGATGCAAACAAGCAAAATAAAAGCGGGTCCAAATCTGTCTGTAATAATAGAATAATGTAAGAAACCCGCAGCTGTTTGATATTTAAAATTGAAGCTTTTAAAACCAGCTGCAATATTTGCTTACATTTTCTGCATCTCGTGCAAAAAACACCCGGAAAAACAAAAAATCTTATTGGATATGAAAAAAAAAAGGATGCAGTATTAAGTAAACTTTTCAAGCAATATTAACAACTGCATCTATCCAAACGTTCGAGCACCATCTGCAAGGCCTGGCAGATTTTTTTGAGTGTTTGTTATTTCGAGCAATTTATTATGCTCAAAATTTCGTCTTTAATATTGGATAATTTGGGACCTGAATGGCCGAGCGGCTAGCGCTCTGGCGCTCGGTACCACAGGTTTCGGGTTCGAGTCCCGGTGGTGCCATGGATGTTTGTAGTGGTTCGGAATCCACTTTAAAAACTGTAGGTCCCGGTCCTAATAGGATCGTAGAGCGTTGCGGGCGCATTGTTACTCCGCGTCCGTATCTTCAAGTTACACGCGCCCCTTGGGTAATGCAAAGTGAGTAACGTCTGTGCAGCGCTTGCCTTAAGGCATCCAAGACCAAGCTGTATAAGTATTTGCCAGCTGCATTGGAACAAAAAAAAAAAAAATATTGGATAATTTAACACTTTACCTATTAAATATACAAAGGGTTTAAATATGAAAAAAAAAATTGGATAGTAAATTTCCAAAATTTTGATTTAAAAAAAAAAAAGGGACACGTAGTTTGTTAAATTGGAAAAAGTAAATTTCGGAAGCTTTTTATTTTATAAATTTGTTGTCACTATACTCATTTGTATGGGGCCTGAATGGCCGAGTGGCTGGCGCTCTGGCGCTCGGTACCACAGGTTTCGGGTTCGAGTCCCGGTGATGCCATGGATGTTTGTAGTGGTTTGGAATCCACTTTAAACCGTAGGTCCCGGTCCTAATAGGATCGTAGAGCGTTGCGGGGGCATTGTTACTCCGCGTCCGTGGCTTATCTTCAAGTTACACGCGCCCCCTGGGTAATGCAAAGTGAGTAACGTCTGTGCAGCTCTTGCCTTAAGACATCCAAGACCAAGCTGTCTAAGTGTTTGCTACTGGACAGGGTTAAAGTGATGAACAAACTTAATTGCATTGTTTTATTTAATATTTATATCTTTTCTATCCGATATAATGCTACGATGACCATCATAAATTAAACACACACCTTTGACGATAAGCTAATCTATACATTCTGTCCCCGACCCGCGGCAACACACGCCGCTGGGGAGCATCTGGGCTGATGTTTAATCCGCTAGTGCAGGGATCTCCAAACTTTCCAGCCTTGGGGCCATACTGTGTACTCCAGTCAGTACCAAGGGCCAAAACCGTTTAAATTTTTCTGCCATTATCTATAATTTATGGACTAGTCGACGAGTACGCGCTCTGAGCAAGCATACGCTTGCTAACTACAAACTACCGTCAGAGAAAAATCACAATTACATAAATCTCATTAGTATTTTTTTACAAGTGCATACCCCGCAGTTTCATTCGCGTTAATTTAGCTTTTCCGTTCCTGAGGGATTTTCAGGACAAAAATCATATGTTTGATTCAGGATATATACATTCCAAACATCGATATACATACATATGCGATACTCTTTACCCCAACATAACTACTGAGGGTAACCGCGGGATGTTCACTAGTTTATAATGTTGGTGAGATTCATTTCAATTATGTGTTAGTTGTTATGCTTAAGTTAAATTTTCTGCGTATTATGCTTGTCATTAAGCTTTACCTAACAAGTCAATAAAACCGAGTTATTATAATTCTGTGTTTTTTTTTATCCAACTTATTACAGCAACAATCAGCTATTCGCTGTCGCGGGCCGGATTGATGACACTGGCGGACCAGATTTGACCCGCGGGCCGTAGTTTGGAGACCCCTGCGCTAGTGGCTTTGTTCTAGACCAGGGATGGGCAAACTGTTTCGGTAGCGGGCCAAAAATCGGAGAAAAAAAAAAGTTTGACGGGCCAAGATAAATTTTTCTAAAATTTTAAGAACAATATACAAGTATTACAATTTAAATACACTCATGTCCGTAAATTAAGGATCATGAAGTTCAGGCAAAGAAAGAGACAGAAGCAAAACAAATTTGACTTATTTGTAAAGTCTATTTATTAAACAAAAGGTAAAGAGCAAAAAAAGATGCTATATGTTTGGCATAATTAATAAAAATTGCGATTTTTACTCCCTGGAGCAAATTTCAAAAAAGAACCTATTTACAAAAAACTGTATAACATGGTTAGTATGATGTTAATATGGAGTATGTCTCCCGGACGATGCAATACAGGCCTTACAACGCCTAGGCATGCTGAGTATCAAATTATCAATCTGAACTTGGGGAATATTACACCACTCATCAAGCAATGCCCTACGAAGTTCCGGTTGACAGGTGGGAGGGGGTTGGCAGGCTACAATTCGTCGGACAAGCATATCCCACACATGCTCTATTGGATTCAAGTCCGGTGAGTATGCTGGCCAATCCATACGGGTGATATCCTCCAATTGAAGACATTCGTCTACAATGTTTGCACGGTGAGACGGACGTTGCCATCCATAAACAGAAATTCAGCACCCATGGCACCCCGAAACAAACGTACATGTTGTTCCAGAATGACATCCCGATAGATGTGGCCTGTCATCGTTACACTCTGAACATGCAGGTCAGTTCTGCAGCCAAGAATAATTCTTCCCCAAACGAGACATCCTGCTCCACCGTAACGGTGTCGTTCAATGGTGTTCTCTTGGTGGTAACGGGTACCTGGCGCTCTCCATATGAAAGTCCGGCGAGAATCAGACTGCAAACTAAACCTGGACTCGTCGGAAAACATCACACAAGACCACTGTTGCGGTGTCCACAATGCATGCTCTCTACTCCAGGTTAATCGCAGGCGACAGTGAGTTGCGGTAGTGGAACACATCTGACAGGCCTACGAGCATATAGACCAATGTGCCCTAAGCGTCTGTACACGGTCTGCCTTGAAACTGTCGTACCGGTAGCTAAAGAGAGCTGACGAGACAGGTCTGATGCTGTGCTCCCTCTGTTTCTTTTGGCAGTAACTGCTAAATACCGGTCCTCATTCGGCGTTGTAACTCGGGGGCGACCTGTGCTGTAACATCTACTCACATTACCATCATCTTGGAATCGTTGCCAAAGCCTGGAGATGACACTCTGGGCGATTGCAAGTTCCTCTGATACTTCCAGCTGGGTACGTCCACATTCCAGTCGTCCGATAATTTTACCACGTAAAAAAATCATCCAAATGCTTCCTTTGTGCCATAACTATGCGGTTATTGCACTGAAAGGCTTTTAAAGCGCTTGTGAACAATTTTACTTCTTTGCCACCATTCCTTATATACCCCTCTCTTACACTCTCGTCATTGTGACGTACTATCCGCGCCATCTGGTGGTTTCCTGTAATTTGCATATTCTTCTTCAAGATGTGTGTAATAATTCTACAGGTGAAATTTTTATTTTAGAGTTCAATTTCTGTGTGATTCTGAATTATCCTTAATTTATGGACATGAGTGTAAGTTAATGAGATGAATGAAATTGCGATTTCATTTTAAAAAGTTCCTTATATTGAGGTTCAAAGTGCGATGTACTGATTCTAAGGAACGTGCTAAATGCCCATTAACCTGTCTATTTCTGAAATAATTCTTTCTAAGGTTCACAGTTGAAAACATTTGTTCACACATATAAGATGAAGCAAACATAGCACTGATTTTCTGGGCGTGAGATATTAAATTTGGGAAACTCACTTTCGATAATAATTTGTAAAACTCTAACTTGTTGGCGCCAATCTACAGTTATAACTTACAAAGAACTATCGATTTTAACACTTTACCAATTGAAGGCTGTCTGTGCTTGCTATTTCCGTCGATTTATGTTTTGTAGAACAAAAATAGAGAAAGTAAAAAAGATCATCAGTCCTTTGAAAAAAAATGAAGAAAAAAAAATATTTAATCAAAGTAGAAAAAGAGATGGATATATAATATATATATTTCTTTAAATTTGCTATCAGAAATTATTTTGTGGACTTTTTTGATGTTTTCGTCGGTAACAGCCTCTTTGGGGCGTCCACTGTGTGCATCGTCCTCGGTGCTCATTTCGCCTCGTTTAAATTTAGCAAACCACTTCTCTACGGCTGATTTTCCTGGTGCAAAGTCCGAATAATGTTTATCAAGCCAAACCTTGGCTTCAATAGTATTTTTTTTCTTCAAAAAGCAATGCTTCATTAACACACGAAATTCCTTTTTATCCATTTTTTCAAACTAACAAAAGTTGCTTCACTAAAAATGCTATAACTCGCATACTAATAGTGCTAGCTATCAAATTTATACACGTGTCTTCTGAAGGTTTGGGCTAACTAAAAATCATATGGATTTAATACTAGTAGCGCCATCTATGTATCAACCTACGAACTTTTCAGCCCATCTGTTACATACAGTTTGATTATAATTAGTCAAGCTTTCAAAATGCTGTAAAAAAAGAACTACTTGACACAATGAGTTCAAATTTGAACTGAAGATACTTGAAGAAGGGGGAAACGGTGCAGCATCATAAAAAGTTCCAAAGTGTATTAATAGATAGCGCTGTAAGCGGCATAAAGAAAGTGAATTCGGCTGCTAATGATATTTTGAATCGAAATTACGTCGTATTTGGCATGAGTTGCACTTTAAACTAATTATAGTATTCAATGTGCTTGATTGTATCGGTTTTTTGACGGAAGAAATGACTTCCAAGTCATTCAACAGTTGTGACAATGTTAGTAGAAATCTCATCCACCACGGCAAAGTCATATCAAATTGGATGGGAAAAATAGGTGGAACTTTTTTTTGATGCCATACCGTTTCCTCCTTCAAGTATCTTCAGTTCAAATTTTGAACGCATTGTGATGAGTGGTACTTTTTCTATAGCATTTTGAAAGTGGGACTTTAATTATAATCACCCTGTATGCATATATATATATATATATATATATGTTTGATGTTTGTTTTGGACATGCACGAAAGACCGTATGACTTCTGCAATATTTTTAACTATTCAGCACACGAAATTTCGCTTGAAATACAAAACTTAAGGCAAACTCTTTGTTCAACTAATTGTTCTATTATAAAAATCACAGAAAACTTAGAATGTTTGAATACAAAAATATCTACTGTCAACACATTGAGCGACAGATCGCGCTCAAGTTTTGCATGGTAACTTAATACAGTGAAAAATAAAAATAAAAATTATTTACACTCTTATAAATTCCGAATATTTTTTACTCAATTTATATATAGATGTGTGTAATCAAAAATCAAATGACTAATTATTTATTTATTTTAAACACTATATAAATTAAAATAAAAATTTACATTTTTAATTAGAATGTAATGTGAGCAATGAAATTGCATTGATTTAGTAATATCGAAAATCTCTGATTTGATGCGATAGAAGAAGGAATAGAAATAAATGGAACAACTGAGAAAATATACCGTGGCATCCTTGCTGTGTGTTGCGGAACACATTAAAAATACTCATAAGAAGCAACACACGCAGCTATAATAAATCTTGTATAATACCGTGCTGTCATCATCTTCAGGATTAGTGCTTGGGTTTGTCACAAGAAATTGCTTACCGCGAAATATATAGGGCCACGGCAAAAAACTGTCCAGATAATGATAGGTAGGTTTCCACCGAATACTAAAATCTCACATCATAGAAATCCAGCAAATCGGAAGCCTGAGTGGACAGATCTGACTTCCGATTGGATGCCATTCTATGGCGTGATATTTTAGTATCCAACAGAAACCTGTCTTAATATGAAAGTCACCAAGCCAATCTCAAGGATGAATCGAGGCTGAGAAATATACCACTTTTATACTACGTTAGTGCAGGTTTATCAAAACATTAATATTAACTTTATAAAATAATTTATTATTATCAAATTAAATTTACAAAGAATTTATTATTAGTTTGCCAGGTGGTTTCGAAGGGAAACAATTCTAAAAAATTAATTCTTATAAATAAATTATAGACTTTTATATTATACATATCACTCTATATTTTTGTATTTGGAAGTTTTTGTTTAATTTTATTTGCAGTCATCATCTTTTTAACACCTTTTAAGATTTTCTGGAAACATTTTGAATCTTTAACTTTTGTTGAGGAACTCAGCTTTAGTCGGAAATTCAAACACATTTTACATAAAAGACTAAACTATCCGATTATAGCACTATCATGTTCAAGTTTTCTTTAAAATTCTATTTAGCGAAATTTAAGATGAATGTAACGTGCGAATGATTTGACAGTGCAATTAGTTTTTGATTGACTGAAAAATATACCACATTAATTCTACACAAGTGCAGGTTCCTCAAAACATTAATCAAATTAACCTTATAAAATAATTTCGATAATTATAATACTCAAAACTATGATTCTTTATACATGATTATTTAGGGTGAATGCAGCTTTCGAAAGGTATCAGTTAGATCAATGAAAATTATTTGATAAAGATGTCATTCTTTCACAAATTAGACCAACATGCATAAAAAAAATTGCCTTTACGATTTAAAATTGTCGATGAAAAACAAATAATTATTAAATAAAAGTTATAATGTATGATTTTAAAAAATTTAATCAATAAAATTAAAATTTAAAATATTTTTGAATGGTTTATTAAAAATATAAAAAATTTAAAAAAAAATGACTTCTCCATCAATGTGTACTAAATAAATGTACTTTTTTTGTTGTCTAATTGATAACTTTTGTTGAAAGTGAGTACTGAAATATCCATAATTTTGTAATATAACATAATTAAAAAAAATTAATAAAATTATAATTAAAATTAAAATAACATATTTAAAAAATTAATTAACATTTTTGCAATTATTACTCCATTGTAGCAAAAATCGAATAACAATTTCTAATAATAATATTCTGCAAAAAAAAAAAAAAAAAATCATGTACAATTACAAACAATTATGCAATCCCATAATGGATAAAGTAAATTAATGATATTTAAATTCACTTCAATTATGATTGAAGTATTATACATGTATATATATATATATATATATATATATTCAATTTAAATATTCCAAAAATAAATAATTTTTAAAATAATAGAAAATAATGGCATTCAATTTTATATATTATCTTATAAAAGTTTTTGCTGTAGTTGATTTTACAAAAGTTTTAACTTATTTTGAAGTAGCAATTTTGAAAACCCAGTAAAAATTGTAATTTTTAAATAACACAAATAAAAATAATAATAAATTTGTTAAAAAAAAGGCAAAGTAATCATTAAAACAAAATAAAATTATGTCAATAAATTGAAGATAATTATTGTTCAATAACTGATTGTTCATAATAACTGTTCAAGTATTATTAATTCATAAATAAAATACTCAAAGCAAATAAATTTATTTAAAATTTCCCTAAATAATAATAAAAAAAAAACCCATACATTTAATATATTACTTCTTTTTATTTCTTTTGCACAAAAATTGTAATCATGGAAAAATAAATATAAATTGAGCATTATAGCAAAAAATATGAAAATGCTATTAAATATTTCTGTAGTTATTTATAATATACAGAATATTTATATATAAGCACTTTTGACAGTAAACTTTTTAAAATAGAAATGCAAAACAGAAAATTAATTTAATCATGCATTTTATAGTAATAGACATTTTATGAGTCAATTTAAATTTTAATTAATTTATAAGAAAATAAATGCATATATATAGTACAGATAGTTGATAAAAGATTTTAAATTTAAATCTACATCTGTATTTTACATACAACATATTTCATAATATACATGAGGAGATAAACAGTTGTGTAGTTGAGTTTCCCAATTATGAATTTTACTATGCCTGATACAGAAAATAATAAAATTCTAATTGAAGCTCCTTTAATTACTAACATTTACCTCCTTAATTACAGTTTAAATAGAACAAATGTTATTTAAGCCATTAAATATTGTTAAAAAATCCTACTAAGTCACTATTTACATTTCTTAAAAAAAAACAACATTCAATTGGTATTTACCATTATATAAAAATTGTTTTGTAAAGCTAATTTTTAATATTTGTACACAAGTTAAATACTTTTCAATAAAAGAAACTATTATTAAATAACATATAAAAAAACATGATATATATTTAGACTAGTATTAAACAATATATTTTAAATGAGCAATAAAGAAAAAAAATGATATTTTAAAACAGAAAAACATCCAAAAACATAACAATTATTAATTTAACTGGGCCTTTTTAAAAATATCTTATCAAATATACTTAAAAACTGAAAAATACAATCACAAATAACAATATGTATTCATATCATCTTAATAAATAGTTATAAATAAAAATTAATTCAACATGACATGTATTTAATATCATTACATAGATTTTTTCCTTCTATATTTTTAATTTCTTATATCATGAGTTGATTAGTAAATGTTTGACTAAAATTGAAATCAAGACTGGTTCACACATAAAAAATTATAATAAATAAATATAAAACAATATACTTTATGCATTAATTATTTTGCAATCATTAGACTAGTTGTAAAAGTATTAATAGGTTTTTTTTTTTTTTTTTTTTTTTTTTTTTTTTTTTTTGTTATTCATTCCTTTTGTATTAACAATATAAATTCTAATTTTCAAACCTACAAAATCTCTAATTCAAGAATAACCAATGTTAGAGAAGGAGGGGGAAACCCTTCTTTTTTTTTTCTAATTCTTTATGTAAGGAAAATTGTATTGAAAAATACAATTGAATTTGTATAAATTGTATCTGTATTTTAAATTAATATTTTTTCTTTTGATTTTTATAAATCAAAAGAATTTGTTTCAAGTGTTAAAAAACTATTAAAAAATAAGCTTTCTATCAAAATTGTAAGCATTAGCATATTTGAAAAAATAATCACTTTATTTTATGAATTCAGCCAACAATAATTTCTCTACTTCTTAAGTTATGTTTGCATTGGATAACAGTTTGAAATAAAAAAAAAATGAATGTATTTCATTTGTGATAATACCTTTGGGTCCCTGGTGTTGAGGTACGATCAAATAATATGTATTATATTATTGTATAATATTGTTCATACATATTTTCAATATGAATATATATATATTCATATTGAAGTTACATTAATCAAATGAGATTTTTATAGTCACTTCATAAATGCAAGAACAGCATAATATAAATAACTAAAAATACCAATTTCATACATTGGTTTATGAATATTTATAATAAGCATAATATACTAGCTAGATTTGCTACTCGTTTGGTGAATACATTATTGAATATTGTAAATGCATGTAACTAGCTACATATAAATTTTGCTACTTTCATTTTTCTCGAGTTTTGAAATTCACTTGACAATTTTCTATTTAAAGATTTGTATGTACATTTTTTTTAAAGTAAAGTGCACATTACTATTTGCAATTACTTCTATATTATAGCAAACTTTAAATTATCATTTTATAAGGATTTTTAATTCATACACATTATAATCATATTAATTTTAATTATTGTTAAGCAAACTTCATATAAATGCTTGTGTCCTTATTTGAAAAATGCAAAATCATACAGATTATAAAGCATAATGGGCCCAATATTAGAGTTATTATTGTGATATCTTAAAAGATTATACACTTCAACAAATTTATATAAATATTTTTTTTAAAAAAAGTATCATTCTTAATTATTGCAATACTTTAAATTAGAAAATCTATCATAAAAGCCATTTAACAATGAAGTATATATCAAGCACAACAATTGTCTAATATATCTATATACAAATTATAAATATGCTGCACAAATATTTACACAAATTACAAGGTATTCCTATTTTTTTTTTTTACATTCAATAAAAATATTAAAAATGCATAGTTATTGAAAGGTCACTTAAGGTTACAATCTTCAGGGAATACATGTTAATATCCCAAATAGACACAAAAAGGCATTTCAATAATTATATTAAAGACTTTAATTGGTAGTAACGAATACAAGCTCTAATATACCACAAAAAGAAAATCAAATGCAACAAAATAATATTATAAAAAAAAAATTTCAATGTATATATTTGAACTATAATTTGAATGAAATTTTTTATACAATAGATTTCTTTTTTTAAATAAATGACTAAACAAGATATAGATTATTTAAAACTTAATAAATTTGTTTTGAAAGCAGTGAAAAGTTTAATAATAGGAAAAAAACTAAATATTTATATTAGTTTAAAGTATCCAAAATATATTCAAAAATATTTTCTTTTTATAAAAATGCTCATTAATTTTTTAAAGATAAAAATTAAAATAGTAATAATTATTTTATAATAACCAATATTACATTTATGATTTCAATAATGAAAGCTAAATTTACTATCCAACAAAAAAAAAAGCATTACTCATAAATTTTTCTTCATTGAATTTAATAATATAAATAATTTTTTAAAATCATTTTCAGCTTTCAAATATATTTTTGAAAATTCATATTTTTTATTATGTATATATTAATTTTCTCATCTTTTTTTTTTTTTTTTTTTTTTTTTTTTTTTGTACAAGAGAGTAAGTAGAAGAAATTCAAATAATAATTTTCATTTGCATATGAAAAAAGGAATAATTAAATGAACAATATATAAAACAAATAAAAAAGGAACTAAGAATAGATACTTTATAAAGAATAAACCATTAAACACAAACATAACATGATATGTAATGTAAGATCCCTTTTCTGTATTAATAACTATCTATAATTTTTATAATAACTTTTCAATACAATTAGTACATTTTTCTATATAATAAGTAATTATCATCTGTTGTGCAAAGAAAGAAACAAAATTAAAAAAAAAAAAATTGTACAATAATAGCAGTACTAACAATAATGATAACAACAAATACAAACATACTTTGAAAAAAAATTTAACAAAGCATTTAAAAAAAATAACTTCTTTCAAACTTGGTTCAAACACTAAATAAATTATGTAATATAAATTAATAGCTACCAAAAATCATGAACATTCAATTTCCAATAAAATAGTATTAGGGCAGAAAATATTTAATGATTCTTTTTAAGAATATTTAACCCCAATTTTATAGATAAATTATTGTTAAAAAATTGTTTTAAAAACAAAACTAATAGATATTTGATGGGAACCTTTTTACAAATTAAGTTTTTTTTTAAAAATATAATCATAAATAATGTTATTATAGTATTACTTAAAAATAAATAAACGAAAACATCATCATCATGATAATAAAAATTTTCATTTACATATAACTTCTTACAAACTTTTTTTTAATTATTAAGTAATAAATAATTAAAGCTATCATCAAAACACTTTAAAAGCAAATCTTTGGAAAATCACTCATATATTGAGTATTATCTCATTAAAATAAAATAATGTAAATTTCAATTACATATTTACAAATAAAGAATTTAAGTAAAATACAACATTGCATTCATTTTATAATTATGCAATTATATATATATATATATATATAGAAAATACAGTTTTTAAAATGTTCTTTTCAGTCTTAACAAATAATTATCCTTCATTTTTCCCAAATTTGATTTTACATTTAAAATTTATTACCCATAGAATTTGAATTAATATTACACAAGTTACTATATTTGTTTTTAAAATTCACATACACAAAAATGATTATTTTTCACATATAAAATATTACTGATTTTAAGAGATCATTTAATATTTTTATCCTAAATAATAGAATTTTTTATATCTTGCAGATAAAAAGTGTTTTGTTTAATGTAGTACAATTAGCAGTTATTTTAAACAACATCACAAAAAAAAGTTTAGAATCTGAAAAAAAGCAAATTATTGGTCATAATCTTAGATATACCTAAAAAGTTCTATACTAGTAAAATCAAATCAATATTTGGTTTTTATTGAAAAAAATTAAATTTTTTGCCAAAATCTGCAAGTGCCACTTTCTAAAATATAATTTTGTCAATTATATTAATATAATTAATAATATGATCAATAAACAGAAAAAAAATACTTTCAAAAGATGTGATTCAATAAAATTCAATATCTTGGTATTTCTTCAAAAAAAAAAAAAAATTATAAAATACTTTACCATATAAAAGCAAATAAAATTTATATGCAATAAAAAAAAACATTTAAAACTGACATATTAAGTTATCAAACCATACAAACTAATCCTGCTTCATTGTGTAAAGTCCATAAAAACTAGCATATATTTGTTGAAGCCATATAACAATAAATGTGAAGTAAATAAAATACAATAATCTGAAAATTGAATGAATGCCATACAGAGTAGTTAAAATAGCAACAATGTGAATAACATGTGAAAACTTCTTATAGCCAGTTCTGTAAGAAATAAAAATACACAAATTAGAAATATAACAAAAATTTTTCAAAAAATGTTATAAGTTAGTCATTATCAAATGTAATAGACAGTAACAGCACAATAACTGCAATTTATATTATCGAGAAATAGTGCAATTTAAAGGAAGGAAATTCATTAAGTTAATTTAGAGATCATTTAAAATTTTATGCTACTAGCACTCCATTGTCTTGCCTTATTCTAGGAGATTTCAGTACTAAACACTCTATTCTTGGTTCTCTTTCTTTTAATAGCAATTCTGAAATTCTCATAAATTGGATTCTAGACAGCCATTTCAATATCCTTGATACGAGCATACTTGCATTCTTTTTCATATTACACCTTTTCCTTCCTTGTGGATTTATCCCTTACTAGTGCAGATATTTATCAAAATATTTCTTTTTGCATATATTTAGACATGTTTGATCATGATCATTTACCAATACAACTATCCAACTCAATAGGCAACTTAAAAAATTATAGACAGGCCATCTGTTCGCCTAAAATTGTACATTATCTTTAAGAACATCATAATTCCTTGCATACTTTTGAATTACATTCTCAGTTACAGGATATCATGTCAACTATTTTATATTATAACAAGTGAAATTATATTATTTCTCATAAATCCTCGTAGTGGGAAAATCTCCCACATCGTAAAAGAAATCTTGTATATAAAGCCCGAGCACAACTTTACAGAGATCTCTGGTTTGCATACAAGAAAACTTCAGCTACTCTCTGTCAAGTGAAACGAAAATTTTGAGATTAAGTTTGTGACTCTGTAGATTATAATGAGAGAAATTATAAAACATCAAAGTAACAGATTCATAACAATTCATAACGATAATGTAGAGAATAATAAGATTTTTCGCTCTAGCACTAATTCCTTCAACACAGAAGCAGATCCACAAGCAAATCTCTTGGCATCACATTTCAATAAATCCTCCATCATACATTTCATTCCTTTGGAATTTTCTGAAGTTTGCTCTTACAATTATAATAATAATTTTTCTCTCAATTAACTTAGAGACGCAATTCGTGCTATTGTGAATACTTCGCAAAGAAATGACGTATTCCGGCCAAACTTATTAAAATCCTCCCAATTGCTACCTTCAGCATTACTATGAATTTTTAATACCATTTGAATAGCAGGCAACACACCGAAAGAGTGGCTTAGTACACAAATCATTCCTATTAAAACTGAACAAAGATAACAGCTTCCTTAATTCTTATCGATCAATTGCTTTCATTCAAAAACTTCCATTTTAAGTAAAATTTTTGAAAAAAATCATACTCAGAATTCAATAAATTTCACTATCTTCATTCAGGATTTATCCGTTTTAAGGCCTGTACGTATATTCTGTCACTCTTTCATCACAAAATTGTTGAAGCTAATCGTTGAACGTGGACTTATTTTTTTCCATCTTTTATTAATGTAATCAGGCGGGCCTCATGGCCGAGTGGCTAGCGCTCTGGCTCTCGGTACCATAGGTATCGGGTTCAAATCCCAGCTTGCCCATGGGTGTTTGTAGTGGTTCGGAATCCACTTTAAACCGTAGGTCCCGGCCCTAATAGGATCGTAGAGCGTTGCGGGGGCATTGTTACTCCGCGTCCGTGGCTTACCATCAAGCTACACGCGCCCCCTGGGTAATGCAAAGAGAGTAATGTCTGTGCAGCACTTGCCTTAAGGCATCAAAGACAATTGTCTAAGTTGGTTGCCAGCTGCATTAGAACGAAAAAAAAAAATGTAATCAGCAAATGATTCCATTTGGAGAGGGATTATTTTATAAAATTTTACAATTTGGCATCAATGGCACTGCAACAAAGAGGATTCACTGTTCCATCAATGACAGGAATTTTATTGTCAGATAGACAAACACTGTTTCGAAGAAAATGTGAGCTACCTTTGAAATCAACCCTAATCATACTAAATCTTTAATATATGCAAATGATATCTTTCTTTTTAGCATTAACAATAAACTCGAAAAAGTAATTTGTAATCACCAAATATCACTTCATGAGATCTCACAATGGTGTGACACTTGGAATTTCACTCACCAGGTAGGTATAGGAGGTATAGAGATTCTGAGCAACATTACATTTTTCAATGGTTCTTTTTATTTATTAGCTTTGGAAAAAATCAAACTTTGCTGAATATTGATTATCTCAGGATCTTTATTATTATTATCTTATTTATTTTAATATAATCTTATTAAGAGCAATTAGATAAATTGTAATAAAGCAGCTTGTGCAAGCATAAATCTCAAATCACCTAGTTAAATCATGACATATTTTGACCTTTTTTTATACTTGTTTTGAAAAATTCAAAAGAAACTTTTTTTTCTTATAATTAATTTTTTTCTATTAGACATTTATTATCACTTACATAGTTGTTCAGAAAAACTCACCTGCTGAAAGAAGGTGTAGGTAAATGATACAATAATGCAGAAATAAGAACCATTAGAATAGTGGGATTCATATAAGGATCATCAGGTACTTGAAGACTGTATTGAAGATTCTTGAACCAGGCAATTAAGCCAGGAAATACTAGACAAGATGCACACATCCATAAAAGCAGCACTGTAAATTGCCAATACCATTTGGTTGCTACAACCACAGGACCTCGCCTCTCTATCTCAGCAGCACACCTTATATAACTTGAAACAAACTGTGTAAAATAAAATACATGCGAAGTAAATCACAATTTGAATTTTAAAAATTGTGATTATTTTTTACTTTCAGATATGAATTAATTTAACTAAAAATATTTAATTAAAGACAGTGCTAACAATTTTCATTAATATTTAAAATGATTACTTTTTAAAGGATTGAAATTTTTTTTATATGCATGTTTTGTTCCAACCAGTTTTTTTTTCTCTTTTTTTAATTTTCCCATTTCTGAATTTAATTATTTGTATAATAATATTTAAGATCACTTTAAATAATAAATTAATAAATATAGTTCATTTTCGAGATTTTGACAAATGAGCATGTTGAGCATTGTATGCTTCCTCTTTTCGAAAACAACATGGGATTGTTCATTAAATACATTTGCAATTCAAGTAACATTTAAATTCCTCCTACTTTGTTAATATATTTTTAATTTTTCCAGTTAAAATTTGTTTCTTTCTTTCTATTCTAGCCTTCAAATGAATTTCTATTTTTTTTCCCTATGATGCCAGCTTTCAACTCATCAATGGTGAGTTCTTGATGATGCTTCCTCAATAATTCTTCGACTTCTTCTTCCTCAACCTCGAAGTTAAGATCTTGGAAAGATGAGACAATATTGTCTAGGGATTTGTATTATTTGTCTGAGGTTTCATTATTTTTTTTAATGAAGTACACAGTTTCTTACATGTTTATATATTCATTTGCCAAGAAAAGTGTTTTGTTGGCAGCCACTTGTTATTCAAATATGCCATTATCTAAGGCATCTGTTAATCAAAGCATTTATATACAATGCAAAAAAGTTTTTGCATAGAGGTACCCTGTATACAAATTATTAAATAAAGAAATTATTAAACAAAATTTCGGTAATTTATTACTTTGAGGCGATTTTGTTTTAAAATATTTTTCATTTTCCTTTCCTTTTTATTTTAATTATTTTGAATAAATTCGTTTTACATACAATAAAAAATGATGAAAGTACGAATGTTACTCACAGTTTTCACATACTAACAATAAATTTCGATCAAAATCTTTCAGTTACTGTTAAACAACCTTTAGTACTTGACTGAATATCCATAAGTTCCAAGAAGGCAGTTTAATTGTCTTTTTCTAGATAAGTATTATTATTATTATTTTTTTTTTTTTTTTTGTAAATTACATGCCTATTTTTTCCAAATTGCATGTGCTACAGACTTTAACTGCTGCTTTTAGGAAATGTTATGTTTTCAAAAACTATTTCTGACTTCTATTGAAATATGTTCCAAAATTGGAATATATTTGATTGTTGTTGGGACCAAATTGGATTGAGGATGTATTTTAATGACTTCTTTACAAATGTAACCAGCATAAAAAGAAACTAAGCTTTCATACATACTTCTGTAAACAATTTAAGTTCATATAAGGGAGTAATATTTAAGACATTATTATTATTAACCAATAAAAAAAATAAAATAATGCACAATCGAAAATTCAGAGCAGTATACTTATGATTTCATCCTGATATAACTTTTAAGTTTTTATATAGGTATAAATGAAAATTAATGTAAAACAGACAATACAGTTTAACAAACAGTTCAAAATATTCTTTTTCGTTATTTTTTTTTTAATTTTAAAAATAATATATTTAATAAATCATACTGAATCAAGTGGAATAGTGCTCTTAACTTGGTGCTCTTTTCATGCTGAAATCTTTTGAAATTTGTAATTGTTTCTCCTTTTTTCTTTGAATTATAATGAAAATCCCACATATGTGGAAACTGGGTACTATATATACATATGATTATGCATATACTTGTAATAGATAATGCTCTGATGGAAATTAATAACTAACCACATTCAAGATTAATGAGAATTGTTATAAAGGGATTAGAATTGCAAAATAGAATAACAAATACATAACATAATAAATTGAATTATATTAACTAGTTTTGTTTTATAAAACAAAAATACCTTAATCTTTATCATATAAATTTTCAAGACTTTTTTTTTAACTTATAAAACTTTTATTAAACAAAAGTTTAAATTTAAATATGACCAACACAAAAAGAAAGACTTCCATATTGACTTCTGCAAACAATTTAAGTTTATATAAGAGAGTAATAATTAAAATATTACTATTATTAACTAAAAAATTTAAATAATACATAAAATAATACCTTTAATGAATAAGCTATAAATGCAACGATAAAGGCTAATGAACTTGAAAATTCAAGAGAAACAGCTCCAATAAAAGCAGTCCATACTAGTTGAAATTTTGATATTTTCCTTTTAACTCTTAATGCTTGCTCCATAGGTACTTCAGTAATATTTAGTAATGTTCTAAACATTGAAAAATACATTTAACAATCAAGAAATTTTAAGAAAATACATAGTTATGACCAAAAATATGGAATAAATATATTTAACTAGGTATATTTAAAGTATTATCAATTATTATGCTTTCAGAATTTCTATCAAATATCATTGTTATAAGGTCAAATAATATTGCAATATGATCACTGAATTTATATGGAATGAATAATAATATAAGGTAAGATCTCAAAAATAATTCAAAATTGATAAATATTAAACAGTAATAAATACATTAAAAAAATTAACATAAAATATAAATAATATAGCTATATGTATTTAAAAGTTTGGTTATACAAAAACTAACTAAACATAAATAAATTAATAATTACAAATAATTTCACAAAAAAAAATATTTATATTAAAAAATATTAAATGACTGTCAGTTCTTTTGTGATGGAAACAAGAGCTATTAGTATTAAAGAATTTAAATATAAAGCATTGAAAATAATAAATATTATGCAGAGAGTTTATTAAACAATAGCTTAATTTAAAAAAATTTAGTATTTCTCCTAAATAATATAATAAGTATTTAATTAAAAAATAAAATATGTAATTCTTAAATTCTGAAAATATACAACATATTAAAACACAAACCAAATATTAAATTACTACAAAATAAAAATTGCATTTACTATTATGAGCATTATATGTATCTATATTTAAAGTTTTTATTAATGAAGTATTTCATAATTTTAGAGTTGCAATCCAATTCTTGAATAAGTAATTAATAATGAACACAATGTGTTTTCCTCTAAAACACTCTTGGTTATTAATGCACAACCCTATTCGAGATACAGTAATAAAGCATGCAGCTAGGATCAGACATAATTTCTGCTAGCTGAATGTATTCTAGAAATCAAGTGGGAAAAATGAGTACATAGCTAAAAGATTGTCAGAGTATATCATGGAGATATGGAAAGAATTTCTCCCATACAATATATAAATGCAGTGCAATTTTTCTTAATAATCCTCCCAGAAGATATTACTCAGCCCCCCAGTCCTTACAGGAAAAAAAAATCAATGCACCAAAATGGTGTTGATGTCATAAAGTATGAACATATTAGTGGGTTCAGTGGGTCAAGTGTTGTTAAAGTTTTTTGCCTACACTAGGAAATTTTTTAATTTAACTTTTTTGGTAAAAAAAAAAAAAAAAAAAAAATACTCAACAAAATATTTTGAAGAATTTGAAAATATTTCAATATTCCCTTGAATTCTTTTTTAAAAATAAAATTATTTATTTAGACTTATGAATAATTTTTAATTATTTATTACTTGCGTTTCAGGCCCATCCACAGCTTTGATATTCCTATCAGAAATAATACACAAACTGTGTAAAGAATAGTTATTAACCCACAAGCTATCAGATATAACAATGTCCGTAATATTACAGTAGAAATAAAACGATTGTCATCTTGGATAATTTCATCAGCAGCTGGAATAAAAGGCAAATTCAATTCTGGAGCCCTAAAACAGAAAAAAAAAAATTATAATTCAAATGTTATTTTAAATAAAATTGATATTTTCTTTGCAAACTAATACAAATAAAAAAAAATTTCCATTAACACATACTACTTAAATTATATATAGCAAATATATGAGATTACTCACAACGTAAAATGATATAAAACAGATGGCAAGCAAACTAGGGTTATATATGTTGGATATTGTCCAAATACTGTAATACAAGATGAGAAAGACCCTGAAATTAAAAATGAGATTTGACATTTTTGATTTGTCTCAAAGTTATAAGGAAACAATACAAAAAAAAAAAAAAAAAAAAATCCTAGGTATAAAGAGAAAATCTTTGAAATGTATAAAAGTATAAGATATCCAATTACATTATCAGTGTAAATAATTAAAGTCATTATTGTCATACATTATAAATTTATACTTTTGATAATTAATTACTTTTATTACATCAAATGTTCACTTTAAATATAGTTACTATTATTAATAATGGATCTTCATACAACAAAATAAGCTAAGTTTTCTGTTTGGTGTCATTATTATGTTTCTTTGTGTATAATAATTAACAACTTTAATTTTTTATACTCCAGTGTTTTATTACTTCAATTAACTCTTTCTTTGGGGTTAAATTACAGTTTCAGTATTCATGTTGTTTGAGTCATCATTTTTCTAACTTTTCATGTTTTCTTGTAATTTTCTTCAATAATAAGGAAACTTTAATTCACAATTAGTGTTCATGTTTTCTTAATTCTTAGCCTTGTTCTATTCATCGCTTCTTTTCCATCAATAAATGTTTTGTTAATTTTAAATTTCACTTATAAATTTCATTTATTCTGGTGAGTGGAAAATCTTCAACGTAATCAATATTTTCTTTATTGTCAAACATTTTTTAATCAATTGTAAATTTATTCACGAGGATAAAAATTAAAAATTTTAGGATTTTCCAATTTAAAAATTTTTGAATTTTTAATGTATCTTCAAAACAAATATGGAACTTTTTGAGGAGACATTTTAGAAGTGAGAAATTATAGAGGATTGACTATTTAAAGAACTGCAGTTTTATTAAATATTTCCTTAGACTAATCTTTTTGACAGTCCTTCATTCCAATTAAACAAAATTTATATTATATTATTAATATACAAAATTGTATCCACTTTTATGCAAATTTGACTGAAGCAATTTTCATCGGACCCATCTATCATATAACTTTAAAATAATGCTGTATCATAATTAATAAATTATATATATGTATATATAATCTACATGTAAACATAATGTTATCCTAGTATTAGGTTTATGATATCAACAAACATACATGAAGACAATACAATCATGCAGGATAGCTCCTTACTTGGTATTTGAACAAACAAAAATATTGATAGAAACTTATGATTGCATTGCATTGCATTTTTATAGGCATGTCCAATATTCTTGAGGCTATTGAACATAATTGATGTTCTTATAATATCATGGTTTATTCTATTGAATATGATTGATATGCTTCTAATATGTAATAAGGATTTGCTTTATGATTAGCAACAGCATGGACTATTACACATTGATAAATCCAATCACTATATAACAAACTGTAAAATGGCTTATTTGTGAGTAGTGGCATTATAAAAAAAAATAATCATCATCTTACATTTCTTTTAAGTCTAGTGAAAAGAAAGATGCTTACATGATGCCTTAATTTGCAGTTTTCTAGTAATTATTTAAAATTTTATACAATAATTATATTCTTTTCATAAATGCACTATAAAGGAATAAATAATCTTAAAAATTTTCTTTAACTAATCCTCTATCTATACTTACCAAAAGCTTCAAAATGACGCATTTGTCCTGCAAATAATGCTAATAATAAGGCAACTGTATAACCAAATATGTAAACTGCATAAAATTTTGCAAACTAAAAAAAAATAATAACAATAAATAAATTATTAAGATTAAGGTTAATTATAGTGAAAAATGAATACAAAATAAATCAACTAGAAGAACTGGTTTTAAGTTTTTGTTATCTGGTAAACATTTATATAATCCCTATGTAAAAAGTAATTTGAATAATTAAATACAGTTGAATCTCATCAGCCATTTGTCATTTCATCATATTCCTTTATCTCACTATGTAGCTTAGAAACTGACATGTTTTTTCTGTTTCTTATTTGTTGCAATACATTTGTTTGCAAATATATCACCTTATTTCTATAAATTGCAAAACATAATGACATATACTCATCTGAGAATCACTTATCAGGATTGTAAACAAGTCACAATCAAAAGCAACTAGTTCAAATTAAAATAGCCAGCAAAGAAGAAAAGTAAATATTCCAGAAAAACACCTATACGACTGATCAAAAAGATTTACAAATGCACAATAAACTAAGGGCATTTGAATACCCTCGGATTAAATGGAACTTAGTTTACCAGACTTGATTATTGAAATTCTACAGTATAAAATCTTTTACATATTACAGAAGAGTTTTCAAGTTGAATAGATTTTTTTTTTATAAGTTTAAAATACAGCAATTTTTACTAAAAAGTACAAAAATAAAACACATATTGTTACTGCATAATCATTGTACTAAATGTATTCTATATAACATACTTGATAAGCAACAATATTTAAAGGAAACTTGGCTGTTAATGCAACACTACATTCAGGATCTAGAATCAATTCCACAATTACATCATGACTAAAATTTGGAGGAGGTAAAAAGTATGCTGTAATAGGTATAGTTGTAACTCCACCTAAGACAGTTCTAAAACAAAATGATAAATCAGTTAAAACAAAGAATTAGTAATTGGATTAAATAAACTATTTAAAACTTCAGAATTAAAAAATTACCGTATGTGATGATATGAAATTTCATTACTCCAAGGGATGCATATTTTTATTATTCCTTGACCTACAATTAGTAAATGCTTATTTAAAATAATTAAAAATTGAAAACCCTTAATTTTTAAGCAATTATTAATTACACAAAAGTTAAAAAGAAAATCATCTTTGTTTTATAATAAAAAAAAGAAAATTATTAAAAGAAAAAATATGAAACTTTTGAATATTACTATTTTTATTTAGATTTTAAAAATTACTATAAAATAATAATTTAAAATTGGATAGAAGTTTTTATTTAAATAATTTTTATATGAAAAAAAAGTTTATTTAAATATATTACAGCTATAACTACTGAAGAAATGTACACAAATTAAGAAAATGAAAAGCTTATTTAAAAACTGAAAAATATAATAAGCAAATCTAACGTAAAAATAAAATACGCAATTAAAAATATTTTAAGAAGCATTAAGAATCTTTTTATTTTATAAATAATAAGAAAACTAAATAACTATTATTTTATTATGTGAATAAATTTATCGTAACAAAACAATTCAAATAAAAAATGAGAACATATAGTAATTATCATGATTGAAATAGTTTTCAATACTACTTTAGCTACTTAAAAATTTGCTTTTTTGAAAAACATTATAATTATATTTTATTGAAAAAATTAAATATGTTTTATTAATCTTTCATAATTTTAATAATTATTCAATTAAAATAAAATATTTTTAAGATAGATTTGATATCAGTAAGCAGCAAATAATATATAACAATATCTTAAATAAAAATAAATTAAAGATGTGATATTCATTTCATAATAAGCAGCTCTACTTTAAAAATGCTTTCAAAAGGAGCCAAAAAAATTGGATAAAGAAGTCTGGACAATTGGAAGAAAAAAGTAAAGATTCCAAGAGAAACACTAAATGATTGGTAAAAAAAAGATTTAAGGGTGCAAAATAAAAAGAATAATAAATTTGAATTTCCTTAGTCAATAAATTTGGATTCTGAACTATGGGAGTCTTGTCTGAAACTCGACAATCAAGACTAATTAAAAATTCCTATGATTGCTCCAGAGATAAATGTAATCAATCTGAGACAAAAGATCTTTCCATTGATTTTATGGGGAAAAAAAAGCTTCAAAATTAAGCAACTACCATTGTCTTACAAGAATGATTGTCTTTTTGTTAAATTGACAAATTTTGAGAGTTAATTAACCAAATGTACCTGTACAATGGAAAACAATTTTTTTGAAAAAACTAAAAATTATTTCAAATTTAAATAGCACCTCTCAATTTAATGTACATTTCAATGCAGGAACTCTAAAAAATGCTTACCAACTACACTTCCAGCTCTGCACAATCTTGTTTCCAACTGTAGTTCAACTGATTCAAATACACCATAACTTTGAGATATAGTTATATTGTAAAATACGGATTGTTCTGATAAGGATATACTAAGCATTTTAACTGGTGGAGAAAATGCTCTATGAATCACAGAAGGTAATTTGACATACTTTGTTCGATCATTGCTGTTATATCTTTCACCTAATATATCAATCTAAAAAAAGGAAAAACCTTATTATTAGGTAGAAAATCACTATTACTGGATAGCCATAAAAAAACTTTTTTCATAATTCAAATTAATATCAATAGTCAGTTTATGTTGATAAACTCTGTTAAGTATGGATGAATATTTCCTAATTTAATAAAATTATTATACTGATATTTAAATTAGGTGAAGAATAACTTTTTTTTATATTTTTATATGATTACAGTGGATAAAAATAAAATAAAATATATATTTCACAAAAATTTTTGCATTGAAAGAAGTCAAACTTTAAATTAATTCCATTGTTTTTACAGAAAACAAATATTAATTCTAAAAATTTTGAACAGTGATAAATATAATTTATCATACAAAATTTATCATTTATTAAAGGTGAAAGAAAATGATATTTAATTATTTTTTTATTGTTATGTCAAAGAAGTATGAATATTTGAAAATGTCAAGAGATCAATCATAATAATAATAATAATAATAATAATAATAATAATAATATATATATATATTCCAATCATTATACCGCATACAAATAAAAATTTACTGGCAGGTAAATAAAATATATTATAATTGTAAACGATATTTATATTTACACCTACATTAACATTATTTGAAAACATCAAATAATATTTTAATAAGGTGCTTTATTTGAACTAAGTTTGTTACATTAATTACTTAAAAAAGGTAATATTTTACATTTTACTAGCATATTAGCATAAAAATGTTTAAACAAAAAATAATAAATACAATGGAAACATAGATAAACATAAATAAAGTAGCATGAAAAGAACTAAAATAACAAAAAAATTGCATGCAATGGAAAAATCAAGACATGCAATACTAATATAAATTAAATAAGTAATGTATCATCTAAGGTATCCTAAGTATTGATTATTATTATTATAGCTACAATATCATCCATTTAAATGAAATTTTGGTCCTACAGTCTTTTACTAGTTGATTAAATGTGAAATATATTCTTCTTATATTAGGTGTTAGCACACTAAAGGTGTAGGACTACTTTTCATTCTTTAAATTTATGAATTTTCATGACAATTAAAATTTTATCATAATCTAAAATCATATCAAATCATCATATGATCATTATCAAATTTTATCATAGCCTTACCTGTGAATCTACAGGAGTAATATATATTAATATATAAGGGTATTTCTTTTCCTGTAAAAATGGAGAATGGAGATTTATCATTCTTCTTTGAGATTTTTTCTTTTTGCTTGGAATGATCTCACTTTTTTCAGATAAATTTTCTGCTTCAACACTACAAAGATAAAATTTTAGAAATAAACAATAAATGAAAATGTAAACAAATTTTCAAATGCAATATAGTATAGAAAAATTATAAAGTTTAAATATGAAAATTATTAAAAATTCATCAATAAATTTAATTAATAATAATTAATAAATTTTATTTGATGTTTAAAAAATTTAATCAATTATAACTAAATTTCACATTTAAGAAATTTATTGGAAGTATACCATGTCTTTGTTTCACCTTCGGATAATTTAATACACCCAAAGATCCAATCTCTTTTAACCTAAAATAATAAATTATATTTATTAATATTAGAAATTAATTCCAAAATAATTAAAATATTTATCATTATTATTCTCAACTTACTATTCCAGAAGCAACAACAAGCACATTAGTATTCTTTTTTACTGGTATTAAGAGATAAATAGTTGACAGCACCTTAATATAAGACAGTAAAATATTAGTATTTTTTAAAAAATTATAAGTTAATTTAAAATGTTTTTAAAGAGTACCTATAGTTAGAAAATTAATTTTATTTTTATTTTAAAAAATAGACACTATAATATATATATATATATATATATATATATATATAATATATATATATTTAAAACTGCTATGGGTATCTTAAAGAGTATTATTTTTTTTATAAGTATATAACAATAATTCTTAAATAACAATCATGTAGTTTCATTTATATATGTCATATTTTTATACAACAACCAAAAATTATCATGTTGCAGAGATACATGTCTAATGAACACTATTTTTATTTTAGGAAATGTGTTAGATAACATATCCAACAATAGATTTAAAAAAAAAAAAAAAAAAAATTAAGTACTAACCTTACTACGAGAAAAACGCCAGGCATTATTTTCTTGTTCAATCCATTGTCCAGAAGTGGTGAATGTACTTACTGGTATCAGTGGACCTTGAGGAAAGTAGGAACCACTACTTCTTGACAAATAATGATATCTGAGTATATTTTCAACATCCAAAGAATTCTAAATAAATATTTTTGAATAACAATATAATTAGGATAAAAATAATTATTCACAGAATAAGAGACACAAAACATCAACAGTAATCCCATAAAAAACGATAGTATTAGTTATTCTTACAAATAGGAAAAACAAAATGTTACATTTTGAATCACAATTAGTATGTTGTACAAAAAGATTACTTAATTACAGAGGCTTACACATATTTTTTTCCTTTATTGTTAAATCATATGCATTTATAACATGAGTACTATTTAGTATTTTACCCTATTAGAGCAAACAATTTAATTTAATCTTTTTATAATAGAATATTAACATAATAAAGACAATATATTAAAATAATCGTATTTTAAACTAATGTTTTCAGATTATTTTATTTTTTATTCCTTTATTCTGTAGTTATAAAAAAATACCAAAGTGATTTGTTAGAGGAATTCAATAATAAAAAAGTTAATTGAAGAAATTAACTTCGCTTAGAAAAAATTCAACAAAAGCCTTTGTGAAAAAATTATTGCTTGCATTTTCCATTAAAAGTACAAACAATTGAATTCAATATGATACATATCAATCAAATTTTCTTATATATTTAAGAAAACTGAAATTACAAACCTTCTTTGTACTTGGAATAGTTATATCATACAAATCATATAAACTCCTGCAAATTGTTAAAACTAGCTGTTTACACCTGCAATTTAAAGAGATGAACTTAAAACGTGTACATGCATCATGAAGGATTTTCAAACATAAATTATTAAAATACATTCATCCTCTAATCAATCCAACACATAACTCATTAATTTAGTATTAATTTAAATTTCATTATTAATAATTAATTTAACTAACTAATTAAAATTAATTAAGGAAGACTAATTAACATTATGGAACAAGGACATGTCAGATAATCAAAGATATTTCATAAATAATATAAGTAAAAATAAATAAATAAATAACTTAAATATTATGGGCAAAAATAAAACAAAATTTAAAGCAAAAATCAACCATACATTTCGGTTTTTGAAGATGAAAAAAAAAACTTTATATAAAGAAAACTTTATATAAGGTTTCATTAACTTCTAATAAGTTTTTATATAATAGAGGGCGTCAATTAATAGAATGTGCCTAAAAATTAGTATCCGCTAAGCATATAAATTCATTTTGAAGTGAAATTTAAATTTAATTTAATTTTCACTGAAATATTAAATTCTGAGTGGAATTTTCTTCTATTCCAACACTACCATTCAACAATTATTTTAAAAACTAAGGAAACAAATTTGTATATTATTTATAACTTTCATATAAATGTACAATGCTAATTTACAAGAAATAATAATATTGTCTTGATATCATATTTGATAATAAATGAATATTATGTAAATTGCATTGTGTTTGGTTTTCCGAATCTTTAGACTTTTTATTTGAGGCTCCATTAAATTTATTATGAGAATGATTACAATTTAGATAATTTTATACAGGGTATTTCAGCAGTGATTGTTTTAATAACAGCTGAAATGCTATTAAATACTTAGGAAGAAATTAGTTATCACACAAACACCTGCATGGCCCCTAATAAGGCTTACATTGAATTTCTTTAACCTAAAAAGAAACTTGAGAAGTCCACTTTATTGTTAATTAATTAATTATTAACTTAAATGATTTAATGTTCTCTTTAATGTTGAAATTTAAAACTAATCATGTTCTCAGTATAAGACATTACTTTTACCCATATACCTTGTATATGGCGTTAAATATTTAATTCCTCCCTCAAAAATTTTTTTTATCCAGTCATGACTAATTGTGAAAGATTAACAGAGAATAATTGTTCATTATTGTTGATTATTTATTTTATTAATAATTTCAGGTCAAAATATTGTTAAATATTCTTTTATTTAAAATAATTCACTTTAATGTACAAAATCTTATTTAGTTTTATTTTATTTATTGAAAACTAACAAGGAAACTAGAATTACTGCATAGTAGTTCTTACCAGACAATAGCCAAATGATCAGTTGAAACCCAGACACCAGGAATAGATGAAGTCTATAAAAGTTCATATTAGTAAATATTCTCTAAAATAAGAAAATATTACTTTACATATTATATCAGAAATATTGCTAACTAAACATTTTAAACAAATTTTCCATTCTTACAATTTTAAAGCTAAAAATTCTTAGTAGTTAATGAGATTTCAAAAGAAATTTCAATAGATAAAAAATACAAAAAATTGAATATAAATGTTTATTTCACCAAAATATAACTTCTAAAATTCCATTTGAATTTTGTTTCCTTTTTTATAAAACTTTTTATTTATACATTTCCTTATCTTATTTAAATTTTAAATACTCAATTCAATTTAATTTCAAGAAAACAACATATATTAGTTGGCTAACAAAATAAATGATTTAATCAAAACATTTTAAACAATTATAAGAACACATAAAACGAGTTAATTTTCCTACAATTATTATAGTTTACAAATTATTATTTTAATTAAACATATTTTTACTTTTTAATGATCTATAACTAAAGCAATAATTAACAAAATTATCAAGATAAAAGTTAAATAACCACATATGATAGAACAATGTGATACAATTATTTTTTTAAACAATAAGAATGAAAAAAATATTATTTTAAGAAGTCTCTAAATTATTAAAAAAACTGTTCATAACAAAAATTATTCTCCTTATTTTTCCCAATCAATTTCGGTATTCAGACTCTTATTCCCAAGTAAAGTGAATAAAAAACAATAAAAGTGAAATCAAAATTATTTTTTAAAATTTATAATAAATTAAAATGTATCTTTAGTCCAAAAATTATTTTGTTAATAAATTTCAAGAAATATCTATTTTCTAAATGTTTCAGAATTTCTTAATATTTCTTTTTATAATAATTAACTGCAATATATATGTATATATATTATAAAAATTTGAGATTTTTTTTCCTTATATATTATTTTGACATTTTTAATTAATAGCAGAATGAGGTACACCATAAAAATTATATTTATTTTTATATTAAATTAGAAAATATAACATAGTTCCTTAACATAAATATAGTTATTTTAAACATATACTTTATTTTCAAAATCAAAAGAGTTAGTTCATAATAAAAAATTAATTTTTCAAAAAAATTTTTTCATAAAAATAAAGAATTTTTAAAAACACAATAATTATCCTCAAATTTAAAAAAATAAATACATACTAAAACTTCAATATTTCGAGCACTTTTATGCTGGAAATTGTTAGTAATCAAATCACTTCTGACTAAAATATCTCTCTGTCCACCTCCTATAGAAATTATTGGAATATCACTGAATCTTTTTTTTAGACGATATTTCCAAGTCTCCTTTATTTTGGCATAAAAATTAACTAGCGAAGAATCCCAAGCAACAACTAAAAAAAAAAATTAAATAAATTCACAATTAAATCAGGAGATCAGGTAATATAATTCATCATGAAAAAAATAAATTGTAAATATTCCACATTATCTTTGTGTGAAAGAAAAATTTATAAATGAATAATGAATAATAAATGGAAAACCAGAAAAATCAGTATGTGCGTGCATAAAATTTTAATATTTTAAATCTATCTAAGGCATAAGAGATATTACTATAATAACTTGTATTTAACTGTATAATAATATATATATTATTGCAGAATTTTTTTTCTTTACAATTAGGGAATCACTATTTACCATTTACAGAATTTTTTTTTTTTTTTTTAATGTATCATAAAAATTACAACCTATAAACCTAAATAATACACACTGAAGACATCAAAATGAGGAAAACAAATATAAATAAAAAAATTTCTAAATTGTTTAAAAAAATACCTGGTTCTTTAAGAGGAGCTGCTAATGTTAAAATTAGAGAAATATCCGTTGGATTTAAAGAAGGAATGGAAAAAATTGCTTTGGCTATCACTCCTCCCTATAAAGTAAAAATAAATTACATGCAATTTTATTATTAGCAATTAAAACAAATCATAATTTAAAAAAAAACTAAATGAACAAATTTAATTATTCTTTCATTGTACAAAAAAAAAAAAAAAAAAAAAAAAAAACAACTTTCAAGAAGTAAAAGATGTATTTTATAAGTAAAGAGTTACTTTTTTAAAATTTAAATGCATATTAGACATATAGTAAATTCAAAAAATTATATTTTTAATTTTTGTAGTAAATTACAAAGGTTAACTAGGTATGCAATACACATCAGTATGAAAAACAGAATCAATCATAATACTGCAGTATTATCTAAAAAGTTTTAATACTAAAGATACTTCTACAATTGAGTAGGATTTCAATGCCAACTATATAATAAAAGTCATGAGAAGATTGTAAGCATTAAGATTATTAATATTGAAATAAAACTAAATAATGGTTGATGGCAAAATTTTTGGTCATAATTGTGAATTTTTGGCAAGATACATGGACAATGTGGACCAAACAATTCCAAATTTGTGGACATAACATTGCATAAATAGTTAGGGAGAACTTTACTGAAAATAAATGATTCTATGATAAATGTTTCATAAATCCCTTATTACAACAAAATTCAGTCGGAAATATGCATAAAATGTATTTTAGTATGAATGAGGGAAAAAAATTCATTAATTTATATCAATTAATCTTTGATGATAAAATTCTTTTCTGATGATTTTTAATTTTAAATTTACACTTCTTTTTTTTATTTTAATTTGAAATCACATACATCGCTTTTGATGATCAGACATAATGTCTTTGCTTCTTTTACACTAGGAATGCATAGGTAAGTGAATTAATATTCAGATGTTTTAAAATACTTTTTTAATTTAAAAACCCCAAAATAAATTTTGAAAAGGAAAATAGGATATAAATATGTAACCATTTTACTTGATATATTGAAAATTTTTTTATTACATAATAAAATAAAATTATTAAGCATTATTAAGGTCACTATAATATCAAATAAATTTAAAATAACATGCAATAAAACTTAATCAAATTAAAATCAGAATAGTACTTTTATTTTATACAATATTCAAAGCATACCATTGAATGCCCAATAAGAATAATCTTCTTCTCAGAAGAATACAGACTTTGTATGTGACTGATGCAAGCCAAAACAAATTCTAGAAAATATTTATAACTTTAATAAAATAATTACATTAAAAAATAATTCCAATATATTATATAGATAAACGTTATAAATCTCAAAAATGTATACATAGAAAGAATATCAATTTTATATTAAATTAAATTGATATAATGTAGCAAATAAATAAATGGCACTAAATAACAATTTAAAAAAAAAACAATTTAAAACTTATTATGAACACACAAAAATATGGAAAATTAAATATGTTTTAAAAATGTGACTTTTTTCATAAAAATTAAATCTTTAAAATAGGAATTAATAATAGGAATAATTTAATATTTAATTAAATTATTATAAAGGCAATATTAATGCAAATTAATGAGAAATTAAAATTATATTGAAATTATAATGCATTTTTTAAAATTGTTTAATAAACACAATAAAAACCAAGACTAATCATTTAATTGCACATAAAATATTAACAGATTAAAGGCTAATTATCTGCATCTATTCCTTCTAATTTTTCATGGTAATTTGTAAACCTTTTTCAATAATAAATTGTTAAATGAAATATTTCAAAAATAGTTTAAATATGCCTAAAATATTTTTTTGTGAAAAATTTCTTTATCTAGATAAATATGTTATATCATATTGTTCTGTAAAGCATTTCACATAAAAATAAAAATAATTAAATTACTAAATTTCAATTCAACTGAAAATTTACTTGTTAACATTTGAATTTAAATTAAATGCTGTGCATAAATTTAAAATAATTTTATATGTTCCTTTATAAATTTATTCTTTATTTTCAATACCAGTTATATATTTTTTATATGAGTCATTATAAAGAAAAATTGTCTATACTGATTACTCTACTAATTAAAATTTTATATTCAGTGCAATTCAAAATCTAACATAAATAAAAATTTTACTACTTCCTTAAATAATATATAAAGAAATCTTTATATAAAATACATAAATACAAAAAATAAATACCACTTTGTTTCTTCAATGTTCCACCATATAAACCTGATATTTCCTAAAATCATAAAAACAGACAATTAAAATATAAATCAGAGCAGAAGGAGAAAAAAATTTTGTGTATGTGTATCTCAAAATAATTCAATATCTTAAAATAAAATACTTAAGATGAAGCAAACCTGTTTAATGTAATTTCTAGTGATCAGTTTGAAATTTTTTTTTAGCAATCAATCACAAAAACTTTTTTCTTGTTTTAATTCAATAAATTACTTTTAATTACTGTACATTACCAATTTTTTGTAAATAAAAAAAGGGGAAAGTTACAATTTACCCCATATATATTAAAATAATAGAAATTAGCTAAGTTAATGTTTTCTCACTTTTTTAAAGGAAAGGGAAAGGGTTAAAATGCAATTTTATTTTACTTTTTTTTCTATTAATATGGAGATAATTTCATTCTATTAATGACATTAATAGTACATTAATTATTATTATTTTTAATAGCCCAATTTGTATTGTAAGATAAATACTTTAAACAATTCATAAAAAATTTACAAATAAATTTCACAATTTTTAAGTTTACAAAAACACTCACTTCATTGAAATCGATGGTAAAAAAATTGAAGAATTTAGTGGTCCGAAGAGAATGTGCCATTCTTAGTGCTACTGAGGCAAGTGATCGAATTTGACGATAACTCCCAGCATTTCCAGGTATAAATAATACAGGACTACCTAAATATTTGAATTTTCTGTAATAAAAAGAAATGTGAAATATATCTAAAAATATTAAAAAATGCTTTTAAAAAATTGCAAACATTAAAATCTTTATACTTTCATTTGGTAAATTTACATTAAAAAATTTATTTGTAAAAATATTCCGATATATATATTATTTATAAATATAAATAATCTTAACATTTTATCTTATTAATGTATTTTATATAATCAACAAGGTATATATAAATATATGTATGTTCAGATAATATAATAATCCACAGGAGCATGGAAATAACTTTCTTTCACAACTTATATTTATATAAAAGGTGATTAAAAGGTACAAATTTTTAATTTTTATTAGTATTGTTATTAATATTATGAAAATATGCATTTAAAATTAAAATAACAAGTATAATTAATTGAAATAAAAGAATTTCAGGATATGTGTTTTAAATTTTAGAGCTTATACGAGTTTTGTTTTAGTGTTAAATATTTAATAAAAGAAAAATTTACTTCTTTTATAAATATTATTTGTTAATAATAACAGACTAAAATTAATTAATGTTATGATAAACTGAGATTAATGTTTAAAATACAAAAAAAAGTTGATAATACAATTATTCTGTAGAAAAATTAATTTTAATAACTTCTGTAATAAATTTCAATACTATCTGAAATGTTTTCCCTGCAAAAATATAACTAAATAAATAAAAGTTGAAAAAAAAATTTGAATAAATTTTTTTTTATTAATTTAAATGATTTAAAGAAGTACTTACTGAAGTTCTTCGAAATATTTCCTAAAAGAAATAATATATAATTTTAGATACATAACCCATAAAAAATAATAGTAATTAAAAAACATCCAGTTAATTTAAAAATAGTTCTAACAAAATATTTTAATAAGAAAATATTTTGTGTAATATAATACTTTTTTTAACTATTTAATATTAGAGGGGAAATATTTAATAGATTAATTAAATATAACATGAAATTTTAAAAAACCAATATATCATGAAATGTGAAAATTGTAAGGCAAAAAGGGTTTAAAAATTAGCATATTGATTAGTTTAAAATTTGGAGAATTTACTTACCCTTCTCCATAAACATAAAGATTATATCTTTGAAATTGTTGAGCTACATCATATTTCAGAGGAATTTTCTAATAAAGAAAATAGTTTGGAAAAACATTACAAACAATTAAAAGAAAAATATTACTAAGATATTTACAAAAATTAAAAATAGTCCATAATAAATTTAAAATACAAACAATTTACAGCTGGAAAATTTTGTTAGTTATTAAACTTTTTTTTTCCTTGTATTTATAAGAACTTCAATAATTTTTATATGAAATATAATGGAAAATAAAAAGAAGAAATGTGATTATATCAATTTTAAAGAAACAAAACATTTTTTTAAATTTAAAACCAAATTTTGAAATTATTTTTAATAAATTTAATAATTATAAAATAAAGTTATATAGTAAATACGGAAAATTAGATTTTCTACCTAATTATGGTAAAGCTTTAAAAAGTAATTGCGATTAATTTAATGTAAAATTAATATGAACAGACTGAAATAATTTTTATTCATACTTGCATATAATAACTAATTATATATTTAAGGTAGATATTTAGAATTGTTAGTTTATTTTAATTTATTGCATGGAAAGATAATTAATGCTGAAATATAAATAATTAAGAAAAACATATAAATTAAAATGATTCCTGAAAATTTCAGGACACAAATGAAAAGAAAATGAACAAATTTATCAATTTTAATTTATAAAATATGATGCACACATAATTAAACTATACTAAAAATTGCATAATGGTAACTGATTATATTAATCATTTAAATTATTTTTTTAAATGGCAAAACATTTTTAAAATAGCTATCTTCATTAACAAATGATCCAGAGAACATGAAAATAATCAAAGATCTCCTGTGTTTTTTCCCTTACTTTGAAAATTATTAAACATAATCTAGAAATTTAAAAATAAAAAACTATAATTAAAAATTTAAATGGTGATTAAAAACATATTTAAAATATTATACTTGTTAATTTCAATGACACTAATTGGCTATACCAGTAAATACTCATTGTTAAATTAGTCATTATAATTATTAAATTTTGTTTAATACAAAATAAGTAATGTTTTTTATTTAAACACTTTAAATCTTTACAAAAATTAATTAGTTAACATTTTATTAATATTTATAAACATGCTATTACCACCGATAAAATAAATAATTTCGTATATTAATATAAATAACACTTACCAAATATTCAGGATACTCGAACATGTAAGTCATTTCACACATATTGTTTTCATGATAGTTAACATAGTAAAAAACTCCATACATAGAGAAAATAAAACACAAAACCGGTAAAAGGTGCTTAATGTTTACATCGAGCCTCTCCATTTTCGATTTTTATTGACAGATTTGACAACTGAACGAGTTGTATTGTTTCCTTCCTTCTAAAGCAATAAATTTTATACTAAACATGATTATTACGGTTTAAAAAAAAAAAAAAAAAAAAAAAAACTGTTTTAATGCAGATTGTGTCAATCTATGGAGTATTTCGCATTAATTTAGATTACTGTTGAAATTTTGTCATGCTTTAAGCTAATGCTTTACGGAAATGTAGGGCAATTGTACTTTCAATTTCCCAACAACTAATGCATCAGGTGATGATGATGATGAATGAAGTGGTATATGGGGATGTGAAGCAGCAAGAACTATAATCCCCTAATAATGCCACTCTCCACAACGCTCTACGATCGTGTTAGACCGGGACCTACGGTTTAAAGTGGATTCCGAACCACTACGAATACCCATGGCACCGCCGGGACTCGAACCCGAAACCTGTGGTACCGAGCGCCAGAGCGCTAGCCACTCGGCCATTCAGGCCCCAATGCATCAGGTCAAATTCATGCTATTAGAAAATGTCAATTTGCTGCCATCTAGCATTAGACCTTTATCGGCAAATAAGAAACAGCTGCAACGTTACCAGGATATACTTGCATCAAGTCTGTTACTATACACACTCATTGGGCCTCTTCAATTTGGATCGAGCATCATAAGAATGCATTTAGAAATTCTCAATTTCATTTCCTCTTCTTTGGTCCGAAAAACAAACTTCCCAGAAAGGTTTATACATATATTTTCCCCATAGACAGAAATGTTTTCGGTTTGGCATCGTTTATCATGTTTAGAACTAAGCGAAGAACTAACTTCGAAAGCGAAAATGCATTTACCACGAAATCATTCTGACAACACAAACATAAAGTTTCTGATAAACGGGAAATAAAAATTAAAAATATATTAAAATAATTACATGGTAGCATATTGCATAATGCCTTTTATTGTATTGTGTTATGTTTTTTTTTTTTTAAAAAAACTGTTCATTATTTATTGCATATTGTGAATAATAGGAATAAAATTGCAGAGCATCCACAAATCAGAAAAAAAAAAAAAAAAAAAAAAAAAAACCCGAAATAAAACAATTATTGAAAAAAGAAAAAAAAATCATTAGGATTTTTTTTAAAAATTCATCTAGTTTTTTTTTACTGCTCGAAATAGCATTATAATTTTCGATATATTTAGTTCTAGCATTGGTGATGTTATAATAGTTATTGGCGATTTTTTTAACATGCACATTTTAATGAAAGATTTAACGAAGAACAATCCATCGTTAGTCATATATTCATATATTCTTCTCATATCTCTGGCAATTTGTGAATGACTTTCTAAAAAAACAGTAGATCTTTTGAAGTGGTCCAGTCTTGAAGTCCTTTATCAACATCTTCATAATTGTTGAAATATTTCATGAAAAATACACGAGACACTGATGAAAGCAAATAATAGTCGGAAATGCCTACGTCTGGTGAGTACGGCGGGTTGGCTAGAATTTCCAAGTGAGAAATGAAGTATCTGACTGCTTTCGTTGTATGTCATGGAGTGACATCATCCTTCAGAATCCCTTTTCTATGCCATGTAGCCTCTTTTGGTAGTTTTTCAATCAATGCATGGTTTAAATTGATAATTTGTCGATGGTAGCGATGATATTAACTGTTTTACCTGGTTTAAGAAGTTCGTGGTCATTTTGATTAATCTGAATGTTGTCTTTCAATTTGAAATAATCACTTATAAATAGTTTAAATCAACTCACACAGACATCTGGCGTTGGGGCATTGTCACCATAAGTTTCCACGACCATCAGAGTTTTTCTTTTGAAAAAAGAAAAGCAGTACTTGGAAAGCAGTATTTGATTCGAAACTCGATTATACGAAATAAATGTGATACTAACTGGAAGTCGTTTAAACATCAATGGCCTTTTGAAACGTACTATTATAGCAACAAAATTACGTAATAGATGAGACTGTTGACCAACCCTTGCTTCCTGCACTATCTCTTAAAGAAATTATAATTATTAATTGCCTCAATTGGTTTGATTTGGTTTGTCGCTCTACGGTCGTCTTCTGTCTCACGAGGGCTTAACAGACCAGGACCTACGGTTTAAAGTGGATTCCAAACCACTACAAACATCCATGGCACCGCCGGGACTCGAACCGGAAACCTGTGGTACCGAGCGCCAGAGCGCTAGCCACTCGGCCATACAGGCCCCCCTCAACTGGTATAAGCTGCCTTTTAAAATAGAATATTTCACTGAATTTATTAATTGTTTTATCTTTGGTAAAATAGAATACCTATAAATAAATATGAATCTAAGAATAGAAATATAAAAAAGCAAGCAGTTTTGAAAAAATACATTCTGCTTTACTCTTTTTTTTTTTTTTTTTTTTTTTAATTTTTAGATTAAACAATATTTACATTAATCTTTGTTTTTTTTTGCTTGAGGATTATTTGTGAGCTTTACAAGTTAATAGCTCAAATAATGAAATTTGGATGCCTGCTTTTGACTAAAATTAAGCCTCCTTCACGCCAAGACATAACGCGGAGCGTAAAGTGTTTACCAGTCACAAGCTTCAACACGAAATTATTTACTCGAAGTAGGCCATCTTGGCCCGTCATGTGACTTGGATTAAGGAAATAAGGTCGTAAGAGTAATTGGCGTAAAGCGATTTCTGTGGCTTCCTGCTCAATGTGTACAGCATGCTTTGAAATAACATGCTTCACTACTATGACATAACATCTATAGCCTCTATAACATTCACGTAGCATTTATGGCATTCGGCTGCAATATTAGATCCCCTGAATCTCTATACCGAGATTTTTGATCCAAGGAGGTGGTCCGGTTATAGATGTCTTCTGCCGTTAGGAAGTTGACGACTTTGATGAGGGAAAGTTGCATCAGTCTTTTGCTCCTGATCTCAGTTAGTTAGTTAACGTCTTCATATTCCAGGGCATTGAAGTTTAGGGCAGCTATAGTTGCTTTGATTTCTTGTTGGTGCAAATCGGTAAGATTTTTAATGGAACTTTAAAAGGTTGATCTCTCTTGAGGTTGAATGATTTAAATACTATTTTCTTATCTGATTAATGTAAATTTTAGCGATTTATTATCCGCTTCGTCGTCTACTATAAGTTTCAAGAAATGACCTCTAGAAAGGGTCGATTTCTGGCTAAGAACGATAGTTTTCAAATTTTTGAAGAAATTTGACCAGTCCTTATCAGGAGTGTTAAAGGATGAAAGGAGTTTGTGCTTGAGTTCTGGTAGTAGATTCAGTTTCATTCATACTATTATTGAGAGGAGTGAAAGACTTCTCTGTTACGTTTGGCTGTATGACTCTTACTTGTTCTAT
Source organism: Caerostris darwini (assembly GCA_021605075.1). NCBI lineage: Eukaryota > Metazoa > Arthropoda > Arachnida > Araneae > Araneidae > Caerostris > Caerostris darwini. The sequence goes on along the minus strand of BPLQ01006977.1, from coordinate 28,875 downwards.
TTGCTTCTTGATTGATAGATTTTCTATTCATCCTAAACATCTATCAGCTTCAGGTGGTAACCCGTTTTTGCCTGACTTTACTGAGCACAAAATGACCGTAGAGCGACAAACAAGCTTCTTTATCACTTGACGTTTCGCCACTCAACGTCTTGGTGGGAGGGAAGCTTTATAGTATCACTCACAATACTTCTTACAATGGTATTGTAATGTTTTAAGGTCATAAATTTAATTAAGTATTATTATTAATTATTTAATTAAGTATTATTATTAATTATTTAATTAAGTATTGATTATTGAAGAAATTACATTAATTTAAAGCATATAATGTTTTCATAGATTAGTAGCTTTTGATCTCGATTGAAAAATAGTAATTGAGCAAGTAAATATAGAATTGTGTAACATAAAATAGAAAATTGTATTTATAAAAAAGATGAAATTTTTGTTAAAGATTAAGAAGATTGTTTGTAAAAGATAATTTTTATCCACATTCAATTGAAATACTGTGTGTTTTAAGAAAATTTGAAAAACAATTAATAAGTATTATTTAAAATCTGAGTAGTAAAAAGTTGAAAATCCAGTTATTTCTATATTAATAATGTAATTTTCATTAAGATATTTTGAAAAACAACAATTATTATCCGTATATCATTGCTCGGTATTGGAACGAATACAGAGAATTCTTGTTTACCCACAGTAAAGATCCATATTCATGATGCAATAAAGAGGTTTGGAAATATATAATAAATCATAGATTTTTTTCCTTAAGGCGTCAAAAAGTAAAAGAAAAACATATTTTTTAAGCAGTGTAGGAATTTTTTTAAAAAAAATGTTGTATTGTTACAACAATTTTTAAGCCTGCAAAATCCTTCAAAATTTAAGATTTTTTCGAGAAATAAATTCTTAAAAAAAAAAGCTTCTATTTGCCTATATCATACAAAATATTTAAATATTGAACTATTTTTAAACTAAGAAATATTATATTTGTTAGTTATTATCGTTTTATTTCAATAAAAAAATCTCTTTGCAACTTAATACACTATATGAAAACGTATAAAATCGATACGCATGGCAAACCTGTTCAGGATTGGAGAATGTTTTTTTCATGTCAAGTTTGAGATGTTATTAACCTCACAACTATGCATATTTTGGAAAATCTAAATATATCATCGTGTAGAAGAAGGTTGAAAGATTCTAGTGGGAGGGTGGGGGCAAGGGGTAATGGTGAGTTGGCCTCGAAACCGGCTTGCGTGTTCAGTTTCAGCTGTTATATCTCGCGATCCAGATATGTTAAGAGAGTGGTCAAGGGCACAACTAAATATAATAATAAAAGCCATAATGAATGAAATTTATGCAAGTGAGATCTTTGGTAAGTTTTTTATTAGCGATTTATACGGAATGAAAGTGGAAGCAAAATTCGAGAAGTAAATTTCATTCATTTCATTATTTCATAATGCAGACGGACCCAAGAAGAATCCAAAAATCTTCCAAATTCATAAGACGATAAACAAAGTGAGTGTAGAACCCGAGGCCCGACACAGCATCGGGAGAAATAGAGATACTAGAAATGAAGGAGAATCAGTCATTACAAATCTCTTTCCCAGTTTTGGAAATTACCTCCAGAATCAAAATATTATATCTTAAAAAAAGAAGTCTAGCGACTATTTTCAATTTTTGGTGCAACAAATTCTTGTGAATATTTATACTAAACTACGAAGCTTGTCAAGTCAAAATATCGCATCTTAAAGAATTGCTGCAAGCAATCTTGACAAACTGCACATCATAATTTAAAAAATTATTAAAAGAAAATTAATTCAGCTTATAATTGTTAAATATTTTGTTTTTTGTAGTCCATTGTCCCCACCGGACACACTACGCTTGGGAACACCACCATCGACTATGTCTTTTCCAGAAGCCTATGTGCATTGCTGAGCAAACTTTATATTGTGCATATGTTAATATTGTAACATCGTTCTGTTTCAATAAATGTCTACACAATTTAATCACTCCTTCGTTTATGTATTTCGTTCACTATCTCTCAACTCACCTTTCCTCCTGCAAACCAGTCTATTCTGAGAGATGTTTTCACACATTAAGACAAAGGCGAAAACTAAAGTGATGTCTCTCCTTTAAAAAAAAAAAAAAAAAATAGAAGTGTAGATAAGAGATCCATTAATGTAAAATAAACAAAAAATATAATTTAATATCAAATTTTAAGATGAAAAAGAGTAGAGAAACGACAGTATTGTTACTCTTCAGCGGTGTACAAAAGTAAAAAGTTTGGGTGAAAAAAATATTATTTCACCACAACAATGTTTACCCAGTCTGCTGCAAGAAACTTTCAAATTTCCAAAAATATCAATAACTTTTTAGTAAAATATAACAAACGCAACATTTGTTTTCTATAATTTGTAGTAAAAACTGAATGTTACAGATATTATTCTTTATTTAAATGTTTAAACTTTGTGTACTTGCATATAAATAATCGTATAGCAAACATGTTAATTTATGAAAAGAAATAGTGAGAATACATTAAAAACATTTTATTAACAAGAAATTTAATAAAGTATATATGGCACATGGATGATAATACTGTATTTAATGTGCTTAAGAGGTTATAACACAATACACCTCTTAATACAATAATACTGTATTAAGAGATTATACACAATGCTATGAACAACTTATTTCAATATAATATATGTAACAAAGATTTCTCTCAATATTGTGATTCCAAACTTGAACAATTCATAAAAATAAATATCAAGAAATACAAACAGTTTTTTATGCATAAAAAAATAACAAACATTTTTGTAACAATTGGATTTTAATCAGAATAAATTATTTGGAATAAAGAGAATTACAATGTAAATTTTAAAAATATTGGAAATTAAAAAAAAATTGAAGTTGTTGACGAACAATTGAAAATGTATAGTTATATATTTGGTGTAATTATTAATTACTTGAGTCCTATAAGTGCATACTATTAACAATAAGAGGAAATAAATATTATTTAAAATACATATTTTCAACATTAATATAATTGAAACTATCAAAACATATTTAAATGTTTACCACACTTTGATGTTTAATTATCGAGTCTTGTCAGATATACACTGAGTAGACCAATTATCATAACCCTTTACATACCGTTCTTATAAAGTCATACTATACGACCTTACGAAGAATTATACGATTTCTCACTCATATTTCAATAAGTCAATTATATACGTATAATCACACGATATTAATAAAAGAAACCCAATCTTTTTGAAAATGTATGATTTTTGATGAAATTCCTTTTACATAACTAATAATACTGAATTTAATTCGGAAACTTTTTGAGTAATTCTCAAAAATGTGGTTGAATTTTTCAATATTACTTTATGTATTGTTGTTAGTTTCAAAATTCTTAAAATAATATACAGTTATTCCTATTGAAAACTCACCACTTGCTTAATTTTTTGAATATGTCATTATAAATTTAAATTGGACAAATAACACTGTTGAAAAGAAGGCAATTTTGATAGTAGAGACAATTTTTTGTAATAGGAACACATGATAATATACAAATTGATACATCAGTTTGTACATGCATAATTATAATTCATTGTTAAATTTTCATTAATTTCTAAATTTGACTTACAAAATATAATGCAGATACAATAGCAGCATACGTTGTAAATATTAATTACATATAAAATTAAATCATTAATTCAATTTAAGATGAATTATTTAAAAACAATATATTTCAATATGACAAAATGTAGAGTGGGTCATTTTCATTGACCTCGAAATGAAAATGAACTATTACTAGTGGCAACTCGAGCTACGGGTACTTGATAATCACTGCAAGAGGAAAATCACAACGTGAATCTTCCCTATCCTATGGAGAATGCATCAGATTCGAATTGGCTGAGGTAAAAACTCATTTGAAATCGGTATAAACCGATTTAGAAATTGGATAATAGAATTATTTTTTATAAATAGATTAGAGATTTATGTGTGAGTTGTGTGTGTTATTAGGTTATGTTGCATTAATATTAAAATCAAATATTGAACATGCAAATTGGAGTCATATTAGAAAGGACAGTACATGAACACCCACCTCAACAATGGTAGTTCATCACAACTACAATTAGTGAATGATGTTTTTTATTCTTTGGTCCAATTATGCTAAAAAACAATTTGTTTTCGGATAAATCAGTATGTATAAAAGTTACAAAGCTTTGTTTATCTTCTCTACAATAACACTTTTTACTGATTCTTTTTTTAACCTCATATATTTTTGACCAAGACAAGAAGTTAGGTCCAAGTAAATGATAATTTCCACCCAATGCGACTTGTTTAAAATTCAGAGCAGCAATTACAACGCTTTCTATAGAAATAATCTGCGATTTAGTTACTCAGTTTACATCTTAAAATATTTGGACAGAAATCTGAGCTAACTTATGAAAGGCACATAATTTTAATGATATGAACCAAATCTTTGGGTTAGATATCAGAACAATCTCATTCTTATATGGCTGATAAGGATTAAAACTAGAACATGGACATAATAATGTGACCACTCAGTGTATATCTTAAAACATTTGGACAAAAATTTGAAAACACTTATGAAGGCCACAGAGTTTTATTGATGACTATTGAAATCTTTGGGTTGGATATTGGAACTATTTCATTCCGAGTTTGCTGATAAGGATTAAAAGTGGGATTTGGCTTTCCAAGAGCGCTGATGACTCGATTTAGTTCGGATTCCACAGTATTCTGCGCCTTTCTGTAGCGACACATATCTGTACTGCTGAAGACAATGATAACAAATCCCATCGCCAAACACGTTGGACCACTGATGAGAATGGACGTTTCATTGTTATTCACTGCAGATGGACGTCTTGGCGATAATGTAGTCACAATTAAGCCAATACCTAAACATACTAGGATTATTCCACCAGTAAACATGCAGTAAGCTGTTTTTATTTTAGAATTACCAATAGGATGGTACATTGATGAAATAACGGAATTCGTCCTCTTCATGTTTATTTTTATTATTATTACACTATTTTATAAATCATTATTTTTAATATATTTCTTTCTTGATACTGCATATAATGTTTTATGGAAAGCATTATCACATTTTTTTTTAATTTTAATTTCTCTAAAAAATAGAAGAAGACATTAAATTTCTTTCGTTCAATCTGTATATAAAAGGAAGGTAGTAAATGGTACGAATTGAATTCTCTGAATCTAAAATGACGAAATAAAATTTCTGGAATACTTTCAATTTTGTGTATATTATATAACGCTTAAAATTTTCAAATCGTTATTTAACAAAATTGTGTATTTTCCTTATTCTTGGTTCTTTACTTTCTAAAAATTTCAAGTATGTCTTCCAGTGCAAATTTCATGGTTCTTCATGAACATAACACATTTTCATTACCGTTGGTGTAAATGAAATTCATTATTTAGCAGAGAATATTTTAATTAATCATCTCGCATCAATAATATTTCAATGATTTTGCATTATTTTTATTGCGTTTTATCGTTTCCTTTTTCAAATTTATAAATTGCTGTAAAAAAAAAAAGAAGAAAATATTTAAATATCTTATTATTATAGATATAAAAAATAAAGTTATTTCAAATAAAAAAAATGAAATTCCATGAAAAAAAATTATTGAACTAATAATTAAAAAAATAAAATAAAAACATTACATATATCTTGGTTTAAACATATATAACATTAATAATTTCAATTACGAATGTAATGAAAGACAGCCACACATAAATTGTTACACTTCAAAATGGTTTATTCTAGAAAGAGCTTTTTTTATTCAAATTCTTTCTTCTAAGCTATTTTTAAAGCTTATAATTTTTTTAAAAAATTTATTAGACATGAATCTAAGGAAAAATTACGATTTTTTAATTAATATATGAAAAAGTTTAAATTCAGTTTTAATTTCTTGATAATTTTTTAATTAAATAGAGTAAAAAATGTCAATTATCTTTCTTAAATCTTAATTATATTTCAGTCCTTAAAAATTATATCGAATTCAGTTATGTTAACAATTATTTAAAATATCGAGTAAAATTTTTTGGCTCTAAAATGAATTGGTTGAATTAAATAGAAATAAAAGTATCATTTTCAGAATGATACATTCTTCCAATCAATATCGAGTATAAATAACATTGAAAAATTTTTTGTACAGAATACTTACCTTTTCTTTTTAATTGCTTCATACTAATTCTTTATGCAATATGTAACTCATTTTTCATAAATCACCATAAAGTTAATAATTTTTCATAATCTTTATGAATTTTTTTCGAATCTTTCTTTATCTACAGACTTAAAGTGTTTATTTCGGGCTTGGACGTGGAAGTTTGGGGCATCGTTTTTTTCGGCTGCCTTAACTGTTTTTCAGCTCACTCGGGTTTCCGATTGGTTGGCATTCTACTTCGTGAAATTTTAACATTCGGTGGAAACACACCTTTAATCATCACTCACCATTAACCCTCAATAATAGGAAAATTATACACGTACACACATACACATAAAGTAGTGAAAAATTATGAAAATCTCTTGAGAAGTGTGTATTTTGAAGTACAAGAAGTTCATTAAAGGGCATTGTACGGAAGTGTGTATAGAAAGATAATTCAATGCGAAATACATTGGTATAAATTAATTGTAATTTATATAACAAGTGAATATTTAATGTGAATTTTTAATGTGATATAACGAGAAGTGATTTCTTGAACTCAAAATTATTAGCTAGGAATAAATAATGGAAGAGCCAGGCAAAATTTTTGTCATAAATTTGGTCCTTTTAGTTTATGCTGTTTTATTATAATTTCTTTAAATAACCTGTGTAAACTAATTTAAGAGGACAGAGAAAAAAATCTCATTTGCCACCCAGAAAAAGGTATAAGACTTTACTTAACGCTGTTTCAGTATTATTCTGTAATATTGCGATTCTTCGTAATAGCAAATTTTAAAGCTTATTATCTGCGGTGGACATTCCGACAACAAATTAATAATTCTGATGTAGAAGATACACAATCCATTAGAGATTCTTAGAAAACTACAATATAAGGGATGCAGCAGGCAACATCAATCTTTATTGGAATTTGTGAATGTTTGAAAAGAGTATGAACGAACGTATGACCGGAGCTAAAGCAATGATGCTGCCATAAGAGAACCTATTGTTGATTTATAGTAAATGAAATTGTCAAGTTAGTTAATAAAAAAAGGGTTGGATAATAAAAATGCTCAGAATATTAGAGAGTTATTCCAAGTTACAACATACGAATATCTTTCCAATGACGATCTTAAATAATTAGTAGAACAAATGCAGAAATTAGCGTTTCTGAAAATGAATAGTAAAAGTAACTTTCAACACATTTTCTGAAAATACATTTAGACATTATAATGTGGAATAACTATGGATCAGTTTATACAAAATCATTTAAATTTTGACAAAAGTTCAAAGAAGTGGCTGAGTGCAATTGCTTGCTGTCGGCAACTACTTGATGAACAAAACAGGAAAAAACAAATGACTTTAGATGATTTTCACCAAAAAAAAAATAAATAATAATAATAATTGTCAAAAGGAGAAGAATCTACATCATCAAAAACACAACTTCTTTACACGATTTTTTTTTCATGAATGTTTTATGAATAAAAACTCATTTTAGCAATAACAAAGTATATTTAATGCAATAAAAAGTATTTAACAATAAATGCTACAAAATAAAACAAAAAATAGATAAATATTCTGTTCTGCTTCCTTTATCCCCATTATTTATTTGTTACTATTTACTCGTTTAGAGAGGAAACTTATTAGAATTTATACCCCGAATTAGAACGTTAATATTTATTGATAGAATTTACTTTATTAAATATTTATTTTATATGCATAAGGAAACACATATGATGAAACTGAAAGAAAAATTGGTAGAAACATAATCAGAGGAGGAATTCTGAACTATTGAATTACTATAAACAGACTCAGTAAATTTAAAATGAAATTTTTAAAAAAGATTAAAAAATTCCATAAAGAACTAAAATTTAAAGAAGAAAATAATTTAAGATCAAAATGGTTTCGAATATGAGTTATTAGCATAAATGATGGAACTGATTTGAAGCAGATTTCAAGATATTGCTTTAAAAGTTCGAATATCATAAAGCAAGCCATTTTCATCTGCCAAAAATGCATAAAGAAATTAAAAGAAGCTAAAAATTATATTAATTAATCAGAAAAACAAAAGAATATTGTGATCTGGAGTAAACAAAATCAGAATCTACATTTTGCTAGTGATAAATGGAATAGAATTGGAAAGATTTGTCATCAATCATGTTCTCAGCCAAATTTCTTTTATAAGGATAAGTGATGTACATTATAATATTTAATTATATTAATAATATAGTATGTAAACTTTTAAAAAGGAATAAATATCAAAATATTTCCATAATTTTGGCCATTATTTAATATGTACTCTAATTTCAACTACAGCTCGTGCGATGTATTACTCTAAGTAATATAAGATTTAATCAAACATTAAATTACTAATTTAGTAGTAGTTCAAAAACCAAGAGAAATAAATGTTATTATTTTAAATGTTAATTAAAAAATTTATTATATATTATCTATCATATTATAAATATATTATCTATCATATTATAAATATATTATAATATAGAAAAGTCTTTTTTTAATATATCATTTAATGGAAGAATTGATCATTTAATGGATTCAAACAAAAATTTATAAAATATTTTTTCTATAACTAGTTGTTGTTACTTCTTTACTTACTTTTTTTTAAATTCTAGATAATTTTTAGTAAGAAATTTAAGTAAAAAAAGGTTACGATAAACGTACATTCTATGCTAAATAATGAATGCTGTCATTTGTTTTTTGCAAATTGGAAGTCAACTTGCTTGTAGATAATTTACAAGCAAGAGATAGATTTTTCAGGCAATACTGCAAACAGAATTTCTTCATAAAAAAGTTAGTTATTTATATGTTTATTTATTTATAATGTATTGAATAAGTAAACAGAAAAACAAGTATTTTAATATTTTATCCGATTCACCTTAATTACGAAAAAACTGAAAACAAATGTTTTTCTGTTAATATTCAAGTTTTAAGCATTTATGTTTTTAATTATAAATTTAAATTATACTCTACATTCTATATTCTTTTTAAAGAAATAATCATTTATATCTATGAATAATAAATACATTTATTATATCGTCATTTTATTAAATAAGTGAGATTCAATGTAATGGTATTGTGCATTATGCTAGATAATCAAAAAAATTTTACTAATTAAACTACTTACTACTTAGTACTCTAGTACTTAAAAATTAAAAAAATAAATTTTTAAGTACTAGAGTTTTAAGTTAGTACTAGAGTTTAGATTTTAAATACTAGTACTTAAATTTTTTTTTTTTTTTAAATTTTAAGTACCAAATATAGATGCATACATCTATTGTAATGTTTGAATTATAACATCTGTTTTTTATTAATTTATTTACTTATAATTATTATTATTTTTACAAGTCTTATGTTTCATGCACAAGTCTTTATTTTATCTTATTTTTTACAAGTCTTTGTAGAATGTCATGTCTTTGTTTTACCACAGAAAGAAGATGACAGATTTCAAAAAATATTAATTAGCAAAATATTAAAATGAGTACTTAAATGAGACAAAATATGTACAAAATACTTAAATGAGACCAAAAAAGGAGACTAAAATATGAATATAGTTTTTAATGCTAGTAAAGGTACAGATAGCAAACCCTTATAGATATGATAATGAAATTTTTTTAAATTTCATCTTTCAAATGTTATAAGCGATATGTTAAAAAACCTTTTTACAAACATTTATCTTTTAAAACAAATCGATGACAAAATTTAATGTATTTGAATTCAAAAATTATCAACCATTTAAAGTCTTAAAAGGAAGAACATATTTTTATAAGCAGGAATTTTTTCAAAGAACCAAATACTTACACATATCACTTCACTTTTGGATTCTACAAGTGATTTTATGATGCCTGTTTACTAGACGCAGGCCGTCATTAAAAATGAAGCAACTCACACTTTGCACAGAAATCGATCCAATTTCTCCTTCGATGAGCAGCAACTCATGGCACAAGAAAGTCGATGCCTATTTTTCCAGGAGTTGGCTTTGTCAAAGGTGGAACGCGCTGTTACCATGGCAATATATGCTCCACAAAAAAGAAAGAAAGAAAGATCGAAGAAATATGTTTCACCACCATGGGTAATATGAAAAACGGAGAAATCCGACTGAAATGCTCTGAAGCATAGTTTTTTTAAAAATATTAAGTAAAAAAATTTTCTAAACAAAAATTTAAGAAAACCTACGTAGAATTGAGTATGGAATTAAGTAGAAGTAAGTATTATTTACTTTATAAAGTAATAAAATAAATTTGAAAAGAAAAATAAAACTTTATTTCTCTTTAATTCGTATATCTTAAGTTTTTATCTAGTAAATCAAAGATCCTCACAATGCGTTTAATAAATTAAATGGAATCAATTATAGATTTGGTTTGGTTTGATTTGATTTATCACTCTACATATTTTTTTTTCACACTTCAGGCTAATTAGACCGGGACCTACAGTTTAACGTGGATTCCGAACCACTAACAAACATCCATGCCACAGCCAGGATTCGAACCTGAAACCTGTGGTACCAAAAGCCAGATGTGGCTAATGGAGAAATAACGGATGGATAGGTTTGAAACTTAAATTACAACACACAAGGGCAGACAATCTTCAGCCAAATGTATCAAATCTGGACATATGCTATATTTTGCCCAATGACTCTTTAATAAAGCGTTTTGTATCATTTTCTATTTTTTATATTAACGACTTTTTGTTTACTTTTTAAATTGTTTATATGCCGCTCACTTATAGGAGAATAGAGTATCAAATTTATATAGTTGTATATCAGTATCTACAGAAAGTTAAAAAAAATTTCGATTAATATTACTATTTCAACTGGCAAAAGATTCTTTTTTTTTTTACATTTAACGAAAAAAACGACAAAGAAAATCACATCTTGATTTAAGGAATTATTGTCCTAAAGAAGGAAGGGTGTTGAAACATTTTTTGTAACGATTTTGACATTCGCCATGCATTAAATTTAAATTATTAAAAAAAACCTTGAGTGGCATCAATTAGTAATAGGATTTAATTATCGTCTGCCTCATTAAAATTATTCTTTGCTTTAATAAGTCACTGAAAAATAAACTATAGAAGGTTTGCTCTTTACGGAGATAAATATTTTTATTCGATTATTAAAAAAAATATGAAAAGCATGATTCTAATATTTATAAGCGGAAAATAAATGGCATAATTAATAAAAAAGTAAAAAAAAAATTCACCAAAAATTAAAGTTGACTGGTAAAAAAAACATACCTAACAAAGGTATGTACAACTCTTATTATAACTAAAGTTGCATCTCGTGTTTTAAAAGGCGATCCGTAGTTTCCGAACCACTGACAAACATCCATACTACTCCATGATTCTAACTTGAAGCCTGTTGTACCAAAGGTATAGCCAATTTACCTTCCATATTTTTTGGCGGCCTAATGGGCAACTCATTACGTTTGTAAAAAAAAATGCAAATCATATACTCTGAATAAGCGAAATATTTTCCTTCATAATTTAACATTAAAACTTAACTATCACAAGTGGATTTTTTAGTATACGTATTTTATATATTTTTTTCTCTGTCTCTGAATTTTTGATATAAAATATATACAACGTAACTAACGTAATCATCATCATTGCCGCAACAGCCCCATGGTGAGCCAATGCCGTCTGCCTGCTTTCAGATTTCGAGACAGAAGATGTTTTTTCTTTTTACGGAATAGGGTTGTCAGACCTATGTCCAACGCTCTACGGTCATAATTGACCGGGACCTACGGTTTAAAGTGGATTCCGAACCACTACAAACATCCATGGCTCCGCCGAGACTCGAACCTGAAACCTGTGGCACCGAGCGCTATACACTCGACCATTCAGGCCCCAATTAACATATTAACCGTATAAGTACATTAAATTTAATTAGCTTAATTAAAAAAAATAATCATTGCATAAATTCGTACCAGATGCAATTAATATGGTAAATATGCTTAATTAAATTTATATGGGAAAAAAAATTAAATTTAAGTTTTTAATACACTAAACTGTATTTAAAAATAATTTGCTTCAAAAGTCCATTTGATTTTAGAAAGCAGTATTTCGCTGTATCATTTGAGAGGAAAATTAGTGTCAAAGTACATAAACAACCGATTTCGAATAAACCCAACTAAAATAAGATGCAATAATGACTTTTTGATGTTGCATCATTTTAAATTCAGGTGTCAATATCCGATGTATGAGTTTATCTTTAGACTGACATTTACTTTCGGCGAGCGATGGGAATAGAAGGCTGCCACAGGTTGCACCAACAAACAAGCTATCGCATAGCAACTTGGCCATCGATTCTCTAAGTAGGTCGGCACAGAAAGCGCCATCTGCTTTGCATGCATAGAAACGTCCACTTAAATTGCGGGAAGAAATGAGATTGGACTTGGCTTTATTCAAATATCAACCAACAAAATTGTCTTAAGGCTAAATTTTCCCAACTGCAGTAATTCAATGAGAGCTAGAATTTTCAAAGTAATAAATGCATAATTAATGAGACTAGCAGTATTCTAGAAGTATGAAAACTCTCCATCATTTGCAGTTTAAATAAATTTCGCTTTTTTTTCCGATAATTAAAAATGATTTTATATATTTTTATTTATAGATTTTCATAATTGTTTAAACAAAGATACATTCTGAACATTAAAAATGTCTTCATTTCACAGATAAAGGATTTTTTAAAATGTTGATTACCTAGGGGACCTCTAATAACAAATATTGATTCTCGAGTCTCTGCTTTCCCCAGTTTTTAGTAGCAAATTTACGACAAAATCAAATTAAATTTTGAAATTTCAAGTTTTATAAGATCTATTTTGCTTTATTTATATAAGAAAAAAATGGTGGAGCTACATTATGTTTAATAACATTTGCCATTTTTTCGTTTTAAAATTAAAATAATTTAATTCTGGATTTACGAAATCATATTCAATAGTGATTATTGAAGAACTATCGAATAAAATGCCGTTTATCCACTTGGTGCCAATCAGCCTTCTTGACACACCGGGAAGAAATGTCAAATCAATAAAACCTATACATTGAAATGCAAGAGTATTGCTGTATTTCTATATCTTTATTATGCATCAAACTAATTAAGAAATTTAAGTTGTACGTTTAATATAAATCTATGTACATGAATGCAAATATTTTTAAAAAGCAAAGGAACCCTATCAATCACAAGCTAAACGAAGATGCTAGTTTTCCTTAGATTCTATTTTTGACATCAGATATTTTAATTACAAATTTACTAATAAACTAAACAATTCCCCCTACCCCAACCGATTTTTAAAAATCCACCCAATTTAAAATTCCTTTCAAAATAGAATTGTACTTAAGTTGTTTGAAAACTTGAATTCATCTGTAAGAAACTTTAAATCTCAAAGCCAATAAAATCAAGTATTTAAATACACAATCTGATTCAATTTTTGTTATATAACCATAATAAGCTAAAATGTCACCGGAATGCTACTTTAAATTAAAATTGGCTTTTCATACACAGTAATGTTTGCCATTTTAATTGCTGAGATAACATTTATCAAGAAAGTGACGACCTACTATGAATTCTAGAAGTATTTCTGGAATATCCTTCAGTTAAATTAATTTTTATTATGGAGAGCATATTTTGAAGCAAGTTTTTAAATCTCAACCAGATAACTATCGATTGCATACAATGTACGTTGTCTGGAAAACTGATGCATTTCGTCGAAGCAGTTTTAACGCAGAGATAACTTGGCAACTATATGAAAGCTACGCGCTCTACTTCCCATTAATGTTATCCTATTTTTATAGATTTGAGTATTAAATCAACTTCGAAGTTTTAGTTCGAATCTTAAGAAATTCCTTAACGAGGCAGTGTCGTTTTAAAAAAAAACATCTAAATCTACTTAAGATTTCAGAAATTTCGCATCTTATTATTTTAGTGTTGGACGAGTTTACTAGATTAAGTTAACTTGAAATTTTGTTGAATTCTTTTTAAACTTCATTTGAATTTTAAGCTTCAATTAGTTGCAGCAATATGCAAGTTGCGACTGCTTTACTGGTATTACTTGAAATAATTAAAAAGCATTATTGCAGATTTTTTTAATTGGAACATGCAAAATATTAATACCTACTCGTGTTGCACAATTCTGCATTGTTGTATAAAAAGTTTTATTCGCAACATTCAAAAGTGTACTCGTGGTTTAACGCATGCTTTCATCTACCAATATCAATAAGTTTCCCAAAATTCAAGTTCAGAGATTAAGATTCTGTACATTTAAGATTTACTTCACGATTTAGCGTTACAATAATCGCATTTTTGGTCAATGGATACTTAAATAGCACTCGTTAATAATATTAAGCAATATTATTATTAAGCCATAATAATATCAGCACTCGTTAATAATATTAATTAATATGAATAATTTAATAGCACACTTCATTAAGAATTTAAATTTTCATTGTTTTATTTCATTTTATTTTAGCTGCAGGGAGTTTATCAAATACATAAACCAATGAAGCATTTTCCTTCGAATCATCAGTTAAGTTTGCAAATTAATGTTAAAGTAGATTTCGATCTCTTCATATTAAAAAAAGCCAGCATTATATTGTAATGAAATATTGTCCTGATTGGATGTTGGTGTCAATAAAGTAAGATCTTGGCAGATTCATGTTTGTCATGCTTGACTCAGAAGATAAGAGATTATACTAATAAAAATTAGGAATTTAAGCTATCTGAGGGTTTCTCTTGTTGAATGACTGCATGTCTGGTGAAATATCGATGTTAATTCATATTTAAAATGTATCTCAAACTACCATTTAGCCTTAAAACGAAGAAATCCAGACTGGAAGCCAAAGAATTAAATTTATTAACGCCCAATTAATCGTGTGTTAGTCAATAACAACGCCTGAAAATAATTTGAAGTGGGTTCATGCTCATATTTTTACCTTTGACTTCGAAAAGTCATAATTGATAGCGTGTTGAAATAACAAACAAAAGTGCAGAAAAAACAAACAGTCCCACTAAAAAATAGATTAGTTTATTAGTTTAAAAAGGAATAACATTAAAACCTATACAGATCAAATGAAAACTAAATAAATAACTTTGTACATAAATTTACAACCCCTTTTTTCCCAGATTATTTATGGAAGAACCGGACTAAGCCATCCTTTGTCCTGACGCCGCTGACCGGAGATTCATCTATGCAGAGTTGAGAGCCTTCCCGAGTCGGGCATTCACTGACAAAGGCAGAGTCACCCGAGTCGTACGACGGCCACCTTTTGAAGTCCCCTTCCTGGGACTCGGGATCGGCGAACTGGAAAAAAATAAAAGGACATCAATGTTTCATTCTAGTTTACCTTAAAACTAGATCAAATCAACTTGGAATATTATTAATGATGTCGGTTATGCTAAATGTTGTCGGTGGCATTTTTAGAGAAAAATTCTTATTCAATTCCTACTATTAGTTCACACTCTCCCTATATATATCTTGTTCAAATTTTCAATCGTTAATAAAATAATTTTTATCCATCCACTCAAGTTCAAATACATATTCTTTTAAACTTGTAGTGGATGACACTTGATGTTAATACGGTTCTCAAATATGAAATCATTCATTCAATTTAATTTAATTTGTTTTTTAGATTTAAGTTGCATGTATCTACCGACAGATGGCGCCAGATGAAAAAAGGTTAATTTCAAGTTGAAATTTTTTTTGCAATTCCTACTATTAAAACTTTAAAAAAAAAATGAAAATTTATGAAGGACTTTCTGCAATATAGTGAAAAAGTAGGAATTTACTTCAAAACGGCGATCTATAACAAAAATAGAAAACAATCGAGAACTCGAATGTTGCGTTAAGATTTAAAAAATCCCGTAATTTTCGTATAAGGATACCCAATTCTAGAATAGTTTTTAATAACAGCAATCGCCTACTTGAGCCCCCGAGGACTGGGTCCGTCCTAGTATTATATTTATTGATGTCCCAATAAGATACAAAAATCAATTTTCCAGTTGCCATAAAATTGGAAGATTCTAGTACGCAATATTTTCAAGTTGATTGGATACACCTTCTGTTAGTAATTATAACAGATGAGCACAATGCTAGGTAGTGTTCATTATATTTTTTGAAGATCATTGCTATTCGTAGATCTTTAACTGTCGAAGTAATAATATTCACAGAGTAAGGTTTGATAGTAATAGTCGTAACTCATTAAAATGGGAATGCTATATTATGCAAAGCTTCGATGAAAATTGAAGATGAACCAAGAAAAGTGACGGCGTAATATACAAGAACCGTTTGAATAGGAAAGTAAAAATTGCCCCTTTAAAACTGCAAGTCATTGAAGATCATTTTAAAGCCAATGTTGACTAAATGCAGGCAAATTAATGAATTAAAATTCGCAGATTGTTTAAAATACATTTTCCTAGTATCGTTATATTCTTTTTAAAATGCATATTAGCAATCATTGGGGAACACAATGTTGTGTATATGAGAGGAAGTGTTAGTAATCAAGTTCAGGTAAACCAAATAGGAGAAAAAAATAGGAGCTACTTGGCATTTATCAAATCCGAAATATCCAATTGATTTCGGAAACTAAGAATTTACCATATCTTGATTAATTAAATCCAACTTCTTACCCGTGTTAATCATAGCAAATGACTAGTTATTCCGGTTAAGAAATTTCAGGAAAAGGTTAAGTTTTGTAGTGGTATGAAGCAAAAAATGCGAGCACTTACCACTAGAGGTTTCTTCCCAAATAGGGACTTTCCGAAACCTTTTTGCTTGAAAGAGCCCTTCTTACCAAGCACGAGTTCGTCGCAGGCGCTTCCGTCATCCGTGTCCACGACCAACCTACCACTCTTCCGAATCCAACCCGAGTTCCTGAAGTTCAATGCGACGCTTTCGCTTACTTTTCTCAATTTATCCCTAGGAAAACGAACATCACACAACATTATGCAAGGATAAACGAACATTAGTTAACATTACGCACAGGACAAGGAATATGGGAACGCCTGCAACGACCAGAAACTAGAAGTTTGATATCCTCAACAGTATACTAGTATCTTATACTCTTAAAGTATCTTTAGAAAGTATCTTAATCTCAAGATATCATTAAAGTTTATATAAAACAATATCTGAAACTCTGCTTTCGATCATTCAACTAGATGTCCGAAAACTAGAATGCATTATACGGACCAGAGAGGCCTTTCCAAATTAGACAAATCAAGTTTGAAACCCGAAAAGCGAAGTCATTCAGAAAGGGAAATGTAATCGTTGACCAAGAGAAAGGTAGGATTCCTCTAGATACAATCCCTGGGGAGCATGCGTTTCTTTCGACTTTGGCTGAGACAACCTTTCTCCTACGATCAGTCTCAATCTTATAAAATAAAGCAATTTAATCCAGATTACTGCATGCATATCTTGGATCCAAAAACAGCAACAATACTACGGTCATTTTCCTTAATTGTTAATCTTTCATGCGTTTGGGCTTATTTTAATCTAAATGCTACAAATTCAGATGCTTTTCTAATAAATTAGTAAAATGGTAATGTAAATTTGGATTCATTGGATTAAATTAGTTATATTTTATATTGGTTGACATGAAACGCCTTTAAATGTAAATTGATTCCATAGATGATTATGCTAGATTCGTTGTCAATAGCCAATTCTTTGTACAATACTTCAAATTAAGATAATTTAAAAATTCCATCTCGCCTGGTATCTTCTCATTTAAAGCAAGGTTATGTTGAACTTTATTGTAGAATTTATAAAAATTGCGATACAATAGAATATATTGTTTAAGTTTTCAGAAAACACAAGATTTAAAGAGATTAACGACTGTGTTATAGATATAATAAAATCCTATTATATTATGCATATCCAAGAAATTAAAAACCTAATGTCATAAAATACGACATTTAGAATTTTAAAATGTAAGCAACAGGAACATTTCTGGTAATATATAATCATCTGCACTTGTAAAGAGACATGTGTAAAGATTTATGTGTTTAATCGGTGGTAATTCACATATTGTTCAGAATTATTTTATTCCAATATTTATAACAATTAAAATCTTGACATTAAAACCTTAACATTCACTTTTTGTACATACGAGGAGTGTCGCGTCCAAATTTTGAGAAACATCGGTATACTTTTGAACACTTTCAAACGCATCCTTACCTGTTCTGGCGGCATACGCAAGTCACGCCTATAATGAGACAGATGAAGAGAATGGCGAAAACCAGACCAACAACCCAGCTGTAATCGTAAACGTCTTGTATTGCTGCTACTTGAACTTCGCACCTATTACCTTTGAATGCCGAGGAGCAACTGAAATAGACCATTTATATAAACACCAAAATTCGTGTCACTGCTCCGAAAAAACGAAGAAAATTGAAACTAAAGCTTGTACTTACTGGCAATAGAATTTACCATCGCTGACAATGCATGTAGCACCTTGATTGCAATAGTCATCTGGACAGGATAATTCTGTAGTAGTTTCAAGTTCTTCTGTAGTTGTAGTTTTTGAACAAGCTGATTGATCTTTCTTGAAGTCGTCACTGCATTTACACACATAACTGGTTCTTGTTGGTAAACAAATTTGATCACAGCTGTTGTTGGCACAGCGGTTCACGCCTGTAAATAATTATGAATATAGAACAAATTCATATCATGCGCAGTTCGTTCATATCAACTTGGTCCTTTTCGAACTTAATGATTGAATTAAAAAAAAAAAATTAATAAATATATTATGAATTCATTAAAAATTCTTGAAGATTAAATGCTAGATTGCATTGATTAGTAACCAATATTTGTAAAAATTTAGTTCTCCACATTAAGAGTTGTACTAAATAAAAATTTGTTACTTTTCAGTCCGTGAGCTACACAAATTTAAGACGTCGAAAGATAATTCACAATTTATTCAATAAACTTTGCAGAAAACGATTCATTTCGATCTGATATTTGTAAGTCAATGTTAAAATTTAGGTAGTTCTCTTCAATGGAAAACAATATTTCGGTGCATTAGTAATTTGTTGGGATGTCTGGCATCCATTAGGTTTGTCCCAATTCCACCTATAGGAAAATTGTCAACGATTTTCGGACATTCATGTTTTCCCAAACTTCTCGTTGATTGACAAATCTAATTTTCATTTACAGATGTATCTAATACAGGCTGCTTAATTTTTCTTCTTACAGATATCATTACTTTCATAAATTTTATAAATTGATCATTAGAAATATGGATTTATTTCAAGGAATTCTTTGTTGATACAGGAATTATTTAAAGTACTCGAAGCGTTATATTTAAAAACCATAACTTCTCATACTGAATCAGACAGGAAGCCGCTTAAATATTTAAAAAAAATTTTTTGGTTCAATAGTGCTGTACTCGTAACCAAAGGAGGGTACACTAATACATAAAAAGGGGCAAAAATAAAATTCCTCTGATGTCGCACATTAACTTAGTCTAGAATCTATTTTTTTTTAAAACTGTAACTGTTACGTCGAAACCCAGGTCCCCCTGCATAGGGGAGTTCAACGCCCTATGTCCAGAAAAACATCCTGTCTGTGGGTGGTGTCTGGCAGGGGGTGAGGGCCAGGGAGAGAGAGAAAGAATGCAAGTAAGGAGAGTCGAACAACTGCGACCAAAGCGAGGTCGTGTAGCAGTGCATCTTCGAGCTTGATGGCTGCCTAAATAAAGGAAATTTATTTACTTACAGTCCACTGTGTCGAATATACACAAAAATAAACTCCAATAATAACTGAGCTATCGAACAGTAACCAAGTAATACTTGGGCTGGCTGGGGTATTTAAAGTTTCCTGACATGTCATGCAATTGAAGGGCGATGACCTTATACATTTAGGAAGACATGCATAACATTTCGATTGATACAATAAAGCAGCCCCATTTGTGAATCATCATCGAATCCAAGATTCCATCGTATTAAAGGAAAATTAGAGTGACAGCGTATATTAAAGATCGGTCAAGATTTCCGTTAGTTTGGCGTCTTTCATTGGCGATTTATCGTGAACCGTAATTAAGAACTCCATGACATCTTAGTTTGCCCGTCGTGTGAAAAATCTTTCATCTCTTAAATAACGGAGGCTGTAATAAAGTAGCACTTTTATGCAGTTACCTTTCGGTTGTTTGACTTTATGAACCGCCATGACTACTTCCGATTTCACGTTGCCTTTGTGTAGAGTCAAGCAATTTCGGCCACCAAATTTATCGCAGCGTATCAGGCTGTCTGTGCCCCAGTCGGACCAGTAAACATGATCCTCGAACATCGCCATACTGAAGGGGTAATACAAGTCGTCTGCTACAACAGTTCGCCTGAAATTTATGTATTTTATTATTAAGACTAGTTAATATAATCGGCAATTAAATATATAAGCATACAAAAGTTTACAGGTCTAAAAGAAGAAATTTAAAAGGGGTAGTCTCCCAAAACAATTATGGAGATACTCAAAATAGTTAGTATTTAAATATACCAAATGGTGCAATTTTTATATACTTAAACTCCAATAAAAGCTGGACTTGGCAGTTAAAAATACTTCTCTAAAATATGCGTTTCAATTCATTCCTTCATTCATTCATTTGAATGAGTATTTATAATTCCTTATTTTACAAATTCTTTTATAATTAATAAAAAATATAGCACTTTTGACGAAATGTTTGTTTTAAGATCCTAACGTTTATACAATACTAAAACAGACACCTCTAAATATACAAGATTAAATTTTTGTCTGAAGACTTAAAATGAAATCCTTCCAGGATTGAAAGATTTGCATATTAAATACATTGCTTTTCTATACATTTTCAATGGTTGGTCGGTTATTCATATCGAAATTGTGATTTACCTCTTTAATCCATGGAAATCTGCGCATTCCATTACATTCAATTTAGCGTCTGTCCAATATACCATCTTCAAAATGTGATCCACTGTAACTCCCGTGGGCCAAATGATCCTTTCCGAGACTATTTGTATGCGATGAGATCCATCCAGCTCTGATCTTTCTAGAACTCCAGAAGACCTGAGAAGCGTCACCTCCCAAAGAGTCCAGAACATTAAGCTGCAAAAAAAATTAATCTAAATGAGTCATTTTGACAATTGATGTTTAAAATGGAATCAAAATTCAAATTATACGATTTAATATTTTTATTTTTACCAATACGATTCATGAATGCAAGAGTTACCTTTAAAGTTCTCCAAGAAATACATTGAACTAGATTTCCTCCAATAATCAAAGATGCGAGAGAAACAGAAGAACCATTTGACACTAAATTTAAAAATTTACGCCCTCTGCCGTACTAATTCACATTTCCTGGAGGATTGAGGAATAGTTTTCAAATATTCTCCAGAAATTTGCGTCAAGTAGGATGACATTCATGTTGAAGTGACGACAGGGACAGTACAAAATGAGGACTTTAAAGTAATGATACTGATTTTGTAACTCTGAACTCTAAGCGACAGAGACGACAGCTCAGGATCCAATGTAAAACTTTGATGTTAGTATAAGAATTTGATATATTAAGAGGAGATCTTGCATTGATATATTTATTGGCAATCATCCCCTGACCAATATGAACTCTGACTTGCTCAATGCCTCCAATTTCAATCCAGAAAGATACTAAATACAATGTCATTGGACTAAGTTATACGACTTTTCTGGCAGATATTTCATTCTTACGATCTACAAAATTAAGATTTTCCACAGTCGCGTTCAAAAGAGAAATTTTGTAGTTTAAACAATTTAAATTGTGTTTTATTCTAAAAAGTAAATAAGCACATTCTTATAAATTTAGTTCTCCAATTAATTCTAGATCGGAAATCCGAGAAAAAAAGTATTTCCTCCAATTTACTGGCAAAAGTGTAGAATGATGTGCAATATTATACTTTTTGTAGGAAAGCCACAAGAATCTGTTTAATATCCAACACATTACTCCAAAAGAAACTCTACTTTGCTAGAGTTTCTCAGGCAAATGAGGAAAATCTCGCACTCACCC
Organism: Caerostris darwini; assembly: GCA_021605075.1. Classification (NCBI taxonomy): domain Eukaryota; kingdom Metazoa; phylum Arthropoda; class Arachnida; order Araneae; family Araneidae; genus Caerostris; species Caerostris darwini. The sequence continues at coordinate 6,679 of BPLQ01006977.1, read as the reverse complement.
AGAATTCGGCGCTATATCGAAGCTGTTTATGAAAGGAGCAACATGCTGTATGACGGTTGCGCAGAATTTGCCATCCTTCCTGCAAGCCACGATGCTTCCTTCGTCATCGGTGTAGTAGATGTTTTGAGCGATCCAGTCCCAACGAAGAAAGTGAGGTCTTACGGATGTGGTCAGCAATACGTCTCCTCTATTCGAATGCAGTGTATGACTGTTTATGGTACCCTGTGAAGAAAGACGGTTGTAAATTTAAAAACAACTTTCCCATATTTGTGTAGAATAATAGTGAAGAAATATTCATCTATCGATTACAATTAACCAATGACAAAATTTCATGAAACTATCAATTTTATATTTTTCATAAGACAGTAATAGTTAAATCTCATTCAGAATTTTAAAATAGCATTTAATGCCCGATTCATATAGACGGTCAGTTTATCGGAACCGTGTAAATTTTATATAAAAATCCCTTTGAAATTGGAAGACAAAAATATAAACATTGATATTAACTTGTTATATTACGAGAGGCTACGATATAAAGTGCATATACTCCATAAATGTCTTGATTTTGTATTCAATAAGTATAATTAAATCAGTATGGCGAAATTTTGGGTAAAAAAGGAACTGCATAGCTGCCAACTTTAAGGAATGAAAATTTGGGAGACTTTTGGTAATCGGAGTTGAGTTAAATGGGGATTTCACAAAATAAGTACATCTACAATAAAAATTTACTAGTTAAGAGGAATAAAATAAGAAATTGCTTCAGTACTAGTTATTTGTAAAACGAAGCAATCTAACATAATTTACTAACATGTATTTAACGTAAATAAAGCTGTTATCTTCAACACTAGCTCTAAACAAAGCATTAATTCATACTTTTACTCGCCATGTTCGATTGATGTTTAGCGGACTTAGTGATACTGATATTAAAATAGCACATGGAAAGAGTGAGATAATTGCTCATTATCAGTATAAAAGTTAATGAAAGGTACCATATCTTTGTATACCACTTTAAACAGTATGCTATTTTTTCCATTTAGCAATCATTGTCAAACGCTCGCATCAAAGAATAGTACGAGAATAGTATATCACGCTCGCATCAAAGAATAGTACGAGAATAGTATATCACGCTCGCATCAAAGAATAGTACGAGAATAGTATATCACGCTCGCATCAAAGAATAGTACGAGAATAGTATATCACGCTCGCATCAAAGAATAGTACGAGAATAGTATATCACGCTCGCATCAAAGAATAGTAAACTATTCGAAACAAAACCCATGCTAACGCAGGAGCTAATTTCGGGAAGACATTTTTTTCGGTTTCGAGGCGGGTAAACGATCGACACTACCTCACACTAGTCATGGCTTGTTTCCGAGATTTTTCCAGCATGCATTATTTCCAAGGACAAGATGCTAAGCATTTAGACGAGATATTTTCACTTGTGGCGATTTTACCGTTTCATCGTTACCGATTTTCGTCCAGACTCAACCAGCTTTTTTTGTACAAAAATCCCTTTAAGGGAATTTCTATATTTTTAATAAAATTCTGGACATTTATACACAATGAGAGTTCAGGAGAAGGGACTGAAATTTGGGATTGTCCCGAATAAATCGGGAGAATTGCCAAGATGGAATTGTTAGTATTCTTCAAAGATTCTCGTGACCTGTCCCTATATTCTGCTAAATCGCAGAGGATTTTCAGACAATCATTCCTCCGTGCGACTTCCTAAACTACTGGAGATAAGTCCTTGAACGCGTTTTGTGAGCTTTACTGTCCCCGATTCACCCCATGCTGTGGACATGCTTAAATCTGACACAATCGTCTTGGTGCTTATTGGTTTCGTTTCAGTTTAACACAATATACAATTGGGTGAAGTAATTACGATATGTGCTCACCTGGATGAGTGTTCTACACTAAATGACTGACTATATTATTGGGAAGTATTTTAGAGCTCGTTGCTTACCGACATTAAACAAATGCCGGGTCATCGACCATTTTAACTGTTAAATCCGTTTTTATGTATCTGAATACAAGAGCCTCCTTTCACAGATTTATCCACACGAGCATAAACAAACCCACTTTAAAAAATTTCAGTGCAATGCAAGTAAACAAAACTACTACAACTACTAAACTATGCTTGTTATGCGAAGGGAAGTATAGAAAAATTTGAACAAACTGACAACTCCTACGTTGCATTGTATAATACTACCAATGAAGACAGCTGCAAGATAACCATTATATACTTACATCTTTCCAGTCAGACCAGAAAAATATTCCTTCAGATGAATCATAATCCATTCCTCTCATATCAGCCTTGTGTCCACTTACAATAACTCTTTGGGTCCTGGTACCAAGTTCAATGCTACGGATCTGATCCGGCAATAGATAGACTAACATTGCAGCTCCGCCATCTGCCTTGCACTTCTTGTGGTCGTGCTCCAGAAAGTAGCCCTCTGCACAAGAACACTTGAAACCACCTTTGGTATTGTTGCAGAAATGGCTGCAACTTCCTGGCATGTCACATTCATTGGTGTCTTCACATGTCACTCCATCGAAAGACAAGGTATAGCCGGGAACGCAGAAGCATTTGGATCCTTGAGGGGTCTTCTGGCAATTCTGCGAACAGCCTCCATTATCGCCACTGCAAGATTTTGAGCACAGTGGTCCTTCGTCCATCAGGTCATCGCAGTCGTTCACTTTATCGCACACTTTCGACCACGGAATGCACTCGCCAGATAAAGTGCAGGAAAATTCTTCACAATCTAAAACTAAAATTTTAAAATTTAAATAAACTTACAAATTTAATTTCGGTAAGCACAAAAATTTATGTTTTATTAATTACAAAAGAAATTTTAATATTTTGTGCTGTGAAAATATGGCACAAAACTAAAAATTATCGAGAAGGGCTTGAGATTGACAAATACCGATTCAATGCCTATTGGGAAGGTATAAATATACAAGAGATGTCATACAACTAAGACTGGTTTGTAAATAAAAAACTAATATTTACTTTTCTCGTAAGGTGGAAGAGTTGGCCTAGTTCGTCTTGTGCAGTTCTCTGGATTTTCATCTTCAGCATCTCCGCAATCATTGTCCCCATCACATATCCAGCGTTTTGATATGCAGCGAGAGTTGTTTCGACAGAAGTATTCTTCCGAAGAACATTGATCAGCAGTACGAGCTACATAAAAGAGAAGTTGAAAAATTGTGAAAGATTTAGCTGTAAATTCGCTTACACCCTTGAAGTCAAGATAATCTTGAAGATAATTGCGCCTATATTTCCCCACATACTTAGAAATAGAAAAGTGTTGACAAAAATTGCAAATTTGGCGAAGTTAAAAACATCACAAAAGTTTATCCAAAGCTTTATCTTCTAATAAAAAGTAAATAAAATTAGCTTTGAATGACTACTATTGCAATAGTTACGTAATCAATTCACTTGTCAAGGAGAATTTTGAAATTTAGAATCAAATAATAGTATCAAACGTAAAACAAAAGTTTAAACATTTTTGCAGAAATGTAAAGGTCAAGACTGAAAATTGCATAAGCCGTTTTCGCATTAAACATCCATCCATAAAAATCACGATATAAATTCCATTGGTTATCACGATGTATCCCGTTTCGAAATATTGCGTCTTTCCGGTTTATGGCATCTGTATAAAAAAATAAAATAGCTAACAACTTTGTTCGCCTTGTATTAACGATGCAATTTGGAATGGGAATACAATACACATGCAAAATTAAAATTGGTAAATGCATTCAAAAGTATACGGCTATATAGTCAAAGTATTCAAGTTTTCGACTCCTTATAACCCGCGATAAGTTGCAATATGTCACGTTAGATGTCCAGCAACTGCAGTTTGAACCACAGTAAAGAGCATTCCATCTATCACGAAAAGATCCATTTGCGATCTTTTTGGCGGCGTTTATATAAAGATAATTACGACAAAGTATCAAACATAATTTGGTAAATACCTGCATTATCTATATTTCGAATGAAGTAATTACAAAAGTTCTTGAGACCATTTAATGGGTATTAAAAACTAATTCAATTTTAAGAGACTTCATTATAATAGTTTCAGAATAATAGAACACAAAAATATCCTTTGCTGGGATTTCCATAATTTTTTTTAATGTACCAGCAAGTGATCATAGGGCATGTAGCGTTATAATATTTAACACTGCAGGCCACATGAGAATGTGTTGATAGTGATTGCCTTGCCGTAGAAATGTTTCTCTGAAGACTACTTCATGTTTATGATTTATATCATTTTGACGACGCATTATACGTATATTTTTACGACGTACTCATTTTTTTTTGACGTGTATTGAAAAATGGTAATAAAACAGTAATCAGTATTATGTACATAAGTTAAGTTTTGCCTGATAGAATATTTTGACTATGCGCCAGTGCGTAATAGGCAATAGAGGTAAAGATATTTCCACAATAGGCGCTGTCTCATGATGTGTAAAAATCAAACAAAATATTGAAAATAAGCATTTTTGGATAATGTTCATCACTAAAAATATTTAATCTAAGTGAATTATTATCAGTTGAGTACAATGATATGCAACGCGAAGTATCATGGGCAGCTTGAGAGGAATGAATTCTTTACAGATGATATTTCTGTAGGAACTTCAACACATTACAGGATTTTTTAAAATTAAGCTATAAATTCGAAACCACACTTGCAATTAGCTTCTAACCTTTACTCCAAGCCAACGCAAGCAGAGAACGCAATATATTGCCGAGACGAAATCTTGAAAAGCAGTTCTTACTGTGCGAACGCGTGTTTGGCGAACCGAGACATCACTTCACAACACGTGCTAATCCGAGATCGGCAAAGTGTTAAAATTACACAATACAAGGTCTCATTAAATCTAAGGTACACATTTTAGTCCAATTAATATTTTAGAATAAATACACGCGGAAAAAGTGTACATTTCTGTTAAAGTTATGTACGAAATTCACTTTTTGAGAAATCGTAGTTAATTATTTTAGTTAGAGGAAATAAATCTTTATAAATATTGACTACGAACTTGGCAGTTCAAGCTTATCGTTAATTTGTATTAGGTTAAGTACATGGAGATGATTGGCAATATAATGAGCACTCAAAACATCTAAATTATATGCCAATAACATCCCAAATTACTAGAACCAGTCATTAATATTAGTTAAAATTTATAAGTTTGCCAAGTTTGGCTACAAGATACTTACTGCAGTTGACCTCTTCTTGCCCATCGCTGCAATCGTTATACCCATCGCAAATTTCGTGATCGTAAATACAAGTAATTCCATCGCTACAAGCATACCGTCCCTCTTCACAAGTAACGTTCGTATCTAGAGACGACATTAAAATTGGTTCTGGAATTATTCGTTTCATAACCAAGCTGTTCATAAAAATGTAGGTTCAAAAACTTCATGTTTGACATTTTATTATTTGGATGGTATTGAAAGAAAGTTTGTCAACTGGAAGTTAATAAAACTAGTATTGTTTGTATTGCATTTAAGAGAAAAGAGCATGATTGGTAAAAGATACATTTTTAATTTTATAAGATTGTAACCATGCTTCGTCTTATCCACCAACGAAAACGTTTCCTGTGGCGTTCAGAAAAACGAGCAGTTGGTTTACAGACTCGCTCCGAGAATATTTTGCTCATCCTGCGCGTATCCGACTTTCGGCTTGGAATTGAAGTCTGAGAATTACAATATTTAACACATTTAAAGACAATTCCCCAATTTATGTGTTTTTCATTGTATGTATGGTGATCATGCGTGTGTCAATAAAGCTGCGAATTCAACCTATGCCTCAAGCATCTTAACCCATGTACATTCAGTTAAAATCTGATTGCCCAACCTTTACACTACAAAAGCTTTTTATTGTTGAACCTGTATAAATTTGCATTTAACATTTTTAATGCCACGTAATTCTAGTTTACAAATTATGAGAGAGTTTAGATGCCCACATTTCTCTGAAGTTATTGTGCAGAACCGGAACAAAATTGAGAATTTTTTTTTTTTTTAAATTTTTTTTTTAAATATCAAATTCTCAAAACATCTTTAAAATTTTCAATTATAAACAAATTCTCAATAACTAAATTGAGTAAAATATTTTTCTTGATTTTATTTCAAATTTTGAAAAAGATAAAATGCTTTTATAAAATCAGTTTTAGAAGTCTAAAATATCAAATCTTAAATTTTGCATGATTTATACAACACTCCATTTGTTGAAAGTATTAGAAAATCGACTTTATGAAATATAAAATTTATGCTAATTCGAAATATTTGGAATACAAAGCTTTTATAATAAAAAAAAAATGGACATTTAATATTTATCCAAGCAATGATATGAAGTTACTTTATGCATCTTATATACGAAAACGTTCCAATTTCTTTTTTTTTAGAAGTCAAATTACCGACACTTAAAAATTTGTTCTGCGTTTAAATAAATTTAACACAGCTAACTAACATACAATTCGAAACATGCCATAAGATTGCTTTGCAAGTAACTATAAAGAACCTATAACTTGGTGGTTCTCGCACCGTGGGGCTATTTCTCAAAATGCACGTGAATAATTTGAAAAGGAAAGACTTTATTTCAAACAAATAAAAAGTAAATCATTTTAAGTACTCAAAAGATAGAAACCATTAACAAGTATGAATGTACCAACAAGTCTA